>VYYJ01005245.1:0-11499 GCA_021029165.1 Cyphoderus albinus
TAGAGCATAGCGAAGTGCGACTTGCAATAAATGAAATGGTAATGTGATCCAACTTTTGACATTTCATTGACAGGGGATCGAGCGAAACGAAAAGCTTCCACTTGGCATGATTTGTAAGAAGTCATGAACCACCTAACATCACATTTAGTGAATGACGCTTTATTTTATACTACCTACATATGTTTAGCTTAGTGACAAAGTGACAAATTACTATAGACTGTATCGTGCAGAGAACGCTGGAACATAAAATACAATTTTTGCAAAAATCATCGTAAAACCGTCACAGAGCTTTTGTATTACAGTACGCGTCTGACGATGGTCTTCATCGACCACAAATAAATGTTGCCCATTTAATAAGTCACTTGTAGCGTTGTAGCCAAGTTTTAATTGGTGTTGTCAACGGATAATTATTTTAACCCTCACATGATTAAGAACAGCAATATAATTGACTTTGGCACGTTATATTGAATTGAATTGAAATGACTTATGTATGTATACATATACATTATGTATTAGCGTATTCAATCGTAACTGTTTTAATAAGCAATTAACAAATACAACACACATTATACATTATAAGTAACAAACAGCCAAATCATAAACCAGATACTAATATAATATAGGATATATACCAGATCAAAAACAAAAATCAATCAATTCTTGGATACTACTGAATTATTTCTATAACCTAGAGAGAGAGAGAAAGAGAGAGTAGTCAATTTTTGGTCTAGTATTTCACTCGTCAATACAAAATAACACCACTGATTTTTGAAAAAGTTATACATGCTTTAGTGTTTTACTCCTGCCATTAATTATCATGCATGTCCACATGAGAGAGAGAGAGAGAGACAATTGTGCGGATAATGTGTTCTATCGAAATCGTCCGTTTCTCATAACGTATAGTTATGAGAAATTAGCAAATACCTAAGTTGACAAAACAACGCATACATATTTAAATACGTCTACGGTTTGCTTGATCTAATTGTAAGTAATGTAAGTAATCTACATTGTATACATTGGATTAGTTATGCATAAATTTATATTTTTGATATTCACATATTAATTTTCTGGTTGGTAGTAATTCATAAGCAAGTTTTGGATATCAATTTTATGGGAATCAACAAGCAAATATGAACCAACAGTTATGATTATGATGTTACTAACTGAATCGTATTCTGTCATTTACCAGAGTGATGATGATCATGTAAATAGATGGCGAAATGAACTTACTCTGGTGTTTTTTTGTATGTCGTGCACTTAACCTAGCCTACCAAGCAGTATGTTTTGCAAGTTTGTTGCAATTTTCAATTCCAAATTCATTTATTTTTATACAAATGAAACGCAATAAATTTTGACGGGTACGGTGAATGTTTTTATTCGCCTCGTTTGATGATTCCGAGTCCAGTTTCTCTTGTTGCAGTACTTCATAGATTTCCATGTTTTTCTGAATGGGCCACCGAGACTGCGTGACGGAGTTCCTTTTCATAAAGTAAAACAGTAAACCAGCATTAAATTTTGAACGTTATGTTAAGCTGACAACATTTGGCAGTGACTGGCAGCATTTAATATTACTGAAAAAAGATTTTTATGTGTTACTGTGACCAACTAATTTGCAGAAGTTTGCCTGCTTTTTGTATTATATTGTATAGTGTTTTGTGCACCACACAATCTATTGTATGAATTGTAATATTTCCATTACATAGAGAGTATAAAAGCATCAGTACAAAGCAGGATGATGGAAGATTGTCGATTGTCGTACGTCTCACTTCTTTGTAATAACATGTGAATTTCACATTGTGAAAATGCAATAAGCTGATTACTGCAACATAGACGTAGTATTCAATGAGATTCAGGTGAACCGTTGGTGACTCACCACCGCGGTGCACCGTGCAGCAAAATACTCAAAACAATTTAATAGAGATCTGTGTACGCTCATGCCTATGTACAACACTTGAGTTCTTCAACATAAATCATTGCCTGCCTTTACAAAGACAAAAGTGACACCGGAATTTATAATTCCGTTAAACCCACAGATGTCCATAGTACCCAGTAATTACATAATTGGCTACACTGCTGGTCTTTCGATTTACGGACGATTTGCATTTAATTAATTGAACTTGATGAACATGGGCAGAATCAAGGTATATAGAAATACTAATACGAGAACTATAAACGGTTGTGATTGATTTTGATTCAATGTAGTTCCCTGTCCATTGGTAAGCTTCATGAATGCAAAAAAATGCAATTTTGGGTGGAACTAAAATGAAAAGCGAAAATTGAAACAAAATGACAATTGTGTAAACAGCGATACAGTACAACGTTACAGATATTAATGCAAAGAATGCACAAATAGAATACAAAGCTATCTTTTAAAAATGAGTGTGATATTCCTGATGTTCATTCATCATTTTCTTGAATTTAATACCTACCAGTATATTTCATACTGAATGAGTATGAAATGGGTCATAAAGTTATAAATAGAAAGTCGACGTACAAGGAGACTGAAACCAGTAAAACGCTTCCTTACTAAAACAATTGCCGCATACAATATTTATAGGTAGCTGATTTTTCTTTCAATTCAGTGTAGTTTGTTGACCACTCGCAACCTTCATCAGAGAAACAATAAAAAGCTTTAGCCGCGGACAATATACATTGTGACATTGTGTATTTAGTAAGAATAGCAATAAAAATGGATTGGTTTTGACTTTGCAGCAAGATAAAAAGCCAAGTTATTTTATAATAAGATGCAGAATAAACCTGGGTTAGAAGACAAGCCGATTTTGTATAGAGTTCCTGAGAATAACAAATATTTACATACATCAGTGAATTCACATTTATGCATGCTATTTTTATATGGATATGCTATGCATTCTAAAAATGCCAATTGTTTTAGTGAAGCATTTCACTATCCAATCCCCCTCCACGCCAAATTCAAATTAATGACCAATAAAAGTGTCATCTACGAGAAAAGGCGCGATTGCGAAATAATAATTTCAAAATTGCGATTCTCCGACTTTCTGCTTCATGGGAGAATTATTTTGTGCAAAAGAGCCACGTATTCGTATTTCGTATTCTTGAAGCTCACAGTCGACGGTCTCTTCCTTTCTTTAAAATTTTACCCAGAGTGGCTATAATTCAGTGGGGAGAATGCAAATGCCGGTGGGATCATGAGCAGAAAACGGAAAACCAACTTATGTACTATTCCTAACTCCTATCACTTAAATACGTCTGGTTCTGAATAAACAACTAAAGTAGCATCATGTTTTATGAAAGTGTGTGTGCATTTATGTATTTCTTACAATTAGATTTTAAAAAATGCTCTTCGGAAAATTTGGTGGCCCTTAAAAGGGCCGTTGGTTGGTTCAACTCATACTAACATTACTACGGTTGGTTGAAGTGAGACAAGAAGGTGGAGTGAAGATGGTTCACTTGGAGGACGTGTACTTGGTGACAGCTTTGGTGCCCTCTGACACCGCGTGCTTGGCCAATTCTCCGGGAAGGAGGAGCCGCACAGCGAGTCTGGATCTCCCTCGAGGTGATCGTCGTTCTCTTGTTGTAGTGGCCGAGTCGGGAAGACTCAGCCGCAATCCGCTCGAAAATGTCGTTTACAAAAGAGTTCATGATGGACATGGCCTTGGAGGAGACGCCGGTGTCGGGGTGCACTTGCTTCAGCACCTTGTAGATGTAGATCGCGTACGACTCCTTCCTCTTCGCCTTCCGCTTGTTCGCCCCTTTGGGAACTTGCGATTTGGACATCTTCTTTGCTACCACGGGTGGCATCTTCAAAAAGCTCTTTCAAATGGCTCGAGTTGAATAAATATTTAATTAGTGGCTAGTGGTGACGTTAGTCGAAGACGCTGAGCTTGAACTGCGATCGTGGCAAAGTGGTGGAATGGAATGAAGAGCGGTCGTCTCGCAGGACGCTTTTATATGAGGAGGCTGAGTTGGGATCTGAGTTGAGATCTGAGTTGGGATCTGACAAGGGAATGTTTTTTGGTGCCGCTTGCATCCAGAATAGAGACCTAGCTCATGTTGTACAGTTTTTTCTCCTCTTTCGGAATTGCCCAAATTCATTCTGCAAGACGCCGATTTGAGCTCACAGCATTAAGTTTAAGATTTAATTTTTGACATTTATTAACATACACTTTTATGCAATTATTACAGAACGTTTTTATGACATTACTGTAGAATTGAGATATAAGTTACATATATCGAAGGTAAAAGGTAAATATATAATCAGTAATACATTAAGCAGTCCGCACTATTTAAAAACTAATATACTTTAAAACCCCTAATGTACAGATTTTCATTACTAAATGAGATACACTTAATATATCATTTTAATGACCGTTCTGTCATAATTTTGCATAAGGGTGTATGTTAATAAATGTCAAAACTCGAAATCTTAAAGTTAATGCTGTGAGCTCAAATCTGCGTCTTGCAGAATGAATTTTAGCAATTCTAAAACAAGAGAAAAAATTGTACAAGATATGCTAGGTTTATATTCTGGATGCGAGCGGCACCAAAAAACGTTCCCTTGTGAGTTGAAAAGCTGCACCAGGGTAATGGAAATTGGTCGGATTTGCATTTCAGTAATATCACGAAGGCGTTTTAACCTACTCTCCCGCACTCATGCATATTTTTTGTTAACTTGTGAGAAAATTGTATTTGTGGCCTGCTTTGTGCTATGCTATACTCTGAAGGTACAGCGAGACTGAATGAAAAGTCCAGAAGTTCACTTTGTGTGTTGTATGGAAAATATTGACCGCTTTTAGCCGGAAACGCTATTCATGCGCTTGAAGCAAAAGCAAAGTATTTACGTACTGAATTACTAAGATGTATTTACATTCACATTCAACGTTTTTATTTTGTACCTATCAATTTGCACGCAACTTTTCAAAGTTATAATTGCATTCATCGCTATAAAACCACTTATCTATTTGAAGCTAGTATTGTGTGTTACCTATGCATACAATCGATTGAAATGAACAAGAATTTGAACTTTGGTTCAGTTGAAGTATAATTTTGTCTATTTAATGCGTACGGTCATATTATATGACTCATATATGTAGCTTGTCATAAACATCACAAGATTTTGTAAATAAACGCGTTCATTTTTTATTCTCATCGTCACGTTAAATGTCATCCTTTTCGGTAAACGTAGCTAATGTAAGTTATGCGAACGTAAAATGTTAACTGAGATGCTTAAGAATGATTAATTTAAAATGACATTGTTCCTACGGAATATTTATGGAGCTTTGCCTCCACTGGATTTTTTCACAAATGCTAACATTTAAAATGAAAGTATTGATCATTACGAATGATGAATTGAAAATAGTATTTGCTCTTCGGAATATTTGGTGGCCCTTAAAAGGGCCGTTGGTTTTCACAGTATTAATAAAATCTTGTCATCTTTTGAATTTACATTTTTGTATTTACAAAGGAGTTGCGGCATAACTATAATAAATCGTTTATGCACGTTCTCCACGAATTCGCCTGGCCAACTGAATGTCCTTGGGCATGATGGTGACTCGTTTGGCATGGATGGCGCACAAGTTGGTGTCTTCGAATAGTCCCACCAAGTAGGCTTCCGAAGCCTCTTGGAGAGCCATCACTGCAGAGCTCTGGAATCGCAGGTCGGTCTTGAAATCCTGAGCGATTTCTCTGACAAACGCTGGAAGGGCAACTTGCGGATGAGCAGCTCCGTGCTCTTCTGGTAACGACGGATCTCGCGAAGAGCGACAGTTCCAGGACGGAAGCGATGGGGCTTCTTGACACCTCCAGTGGCCGGTGCATTTTTACGTGCAGCTTTCGTGGCGAGCTGCTTTCGTGGAGCTTTGCCTCCAGTGGATTTACGGGCGGTCTGCTTTGTCCGAGCCATTGCAGCAAAATTAAGTTGAGATTTCTCTAAGACGTCAAATGAGAGAAGGAGGTCTGTCCGAAAGCAGATAAATTCTGAGAATGAAGAACGGCTGCAAAATCCCCTCTCGTTTATACTGACTAGTTGAGTTGAGTTGCTGACACATTTTATTCCAAGACTCGAAAATGTCGGTCACATTCACAGTATCTAGCTTTATATTATGGTTGGTAATTTCATTATACACCCATAAGCAAAACGTAGTTTGTTGATCTTTATCTGCATTTCTTTGGGCTTATTAGCATAATTTCAGGTTTACTTTATGCATCTCGCACAGTTAGGTACTTTCATTCAATTCTATTTCCACTGTTCACGGGTCGCAGTGAGTTGAGATGAAAAAACCAAGTGCAAGTCTTGCACATGCACATTGACTGATTTGTCCACCTCAACTCACGCTGTGGAATAAAAGGCAAGCTTTGTCGGGACTGCTCCATCATTTGTCTTTGAGAGGCTAACGCGAAAATCCCATTTTATCTATCTCTCTTCCACTTATATAAAACCACATTTTGCTCACCATGTCTGCTGGCCGTGGAAAGTTAGGAAGAGTGAAGGGAACAAAGTCAACGACTCGGTCCAGCCGTGCAGGCCTCCAGTTCCCCGTGGGCCGAATCCATCGTCTTCTCAGGAAGGGCAACTACGCCGAGCGCGTTGGTTCCGGAGCTCCAGTCTATCTCGCTGCCGTTATGGAATATCTGGCAGCTGAGGTTATCGAGTTGGCCGGCAACGCCGCCCGGGACAACAAGAAGTCGCGTATCATTCCCAGACATCTCCAGCTCGCCATCCGTAACGACGAGGAGTTGAACAAGCTCTTGTCTGGGGTCACCATCTCCCAAGGAGGGGTTCTCCCAAATATCCACGCCGTGCTGCTTCCAAAGAAGGCTGAAAAGAAATCTGACAAAGAATGATCTCAGATAAACGACTGTGTAAATATGTACAAATTCTGCCTTGATGAACTTGATATTACATAATGTATGTGACATAACCGAACGGCCCTTTTAAGGGCCACCAATTTTTCCGAAGAGCAATTTCAATTATTTCCCTGATTTTTAAATCAACAATATAAAATGAGCAATGAAGAATTAATATTACATGAGTACTACTGCATCATACAATTTGTATGTCTACACTTTCTATACATTTTCAAATATTTTCAATTTCAAATACCGTGATGTTTAATCAAAAATAAAGTAACTAATGAAACCAAACTTTATTACTACATTAGCATTATTGCATGACTATATTTTCATTTACATAATCATACTCATCAAATCACTACTTCTTCATTGTGCATGCATTAATTCTGCTAGCATTATCAATCACTGAAAAGCCAACCATTCACAGTGGAAAATTGTCTGTTTCATTTAGTGCATTTTATTTATGTAATCATGATCATGAATCTACCTGCTAAAACTCGCATGGCACTGGTGCTCTGATAAACACATTCACATAAAAATCAATTCCATAACAATCTTTGGGCTCAGCTTACGACTAAACTCACCCCAATCCACGTCATGTCTTGTATGCGCCCGAGACAAAGTCTACAAGATTTACAGGAAAAAGCACTTTTATAACCATAGCCAAACCTTGTCACTGCTCACAGCAGATTCGAAAGACCAAAGCGATTGTTTTTTTGCTGGATGAAGTTATCATGAGTTACTATGATGCTGATGCGAGAATTTTCTAATGTATTTCATTTCGTATGTTGGCAAAGCAAATCAAATGAAGCTCATTAAAGCACGAAAGACGTTCCGTTCAATTGGGCGCGTTTTAAATCATTTCATCGCTAATCGTTTATTAACTGCTCAACATAATAATTTATCGTATCACAACAATTTAACTAGAGTAACGGGCCGCAACTGTCATGCCCAAATAATTTTACGAGATAAATATTATAATAAAATATTCATATTTCACAAATGACTTATTTATCTTGGCCAAAGATTAAATGGAAAAAGTTCATTATTGGTCTCAACCTGCTTCAAGATAAATCATTTCATAATAATAACGCACTAAAACAAGAAAAAAATTGCTTCTGTAGCACTACTATATTTTATGTAAGGCAATAAAATGCAGTTAACCCAGTCGTCGAAGCTATTTAAAAGTTGGGTTGAGATGGACACACCTCACTTCGCGTCATCGTTCTTCCTCAGTGTCAGTAGTAGGATCTCGAGCTGCTTCCGGAAGCTCTCGCCACTCGGTTGGAAGGATGCCGAACTCAGTCCTGAGTCGAATTCCATTCTCCCTGATGAACTCCTTCCGCTCTGCCTTTGTCAGTCCCACGGGAAACCTGAAAGACAGAAAAATGCAGGAAAATCAGAATTAATTCTCTCAAATTAACATGTGAAAATGAACTTTGAACTTTAACGATTACTAAAATGCTGAAAACAATTAACTTACTGCAAGAGGAACTTCCGGTTGGTACGGTCTTTCTGATTTTCCATCCAGTTGAAATGCGGCGAGTTGGCGTTCTTGAGCCAGTCCTCCTCGTCGTCCTCCTCCTCTCCCAGTTTACTGAAATCCTTGGGTCCCGCTTGCTGCGCATAAACTTCTCTCATGCGGCGCCTCCTCCTCCTCGAGTGAAAAAGAGGGTCGTTTTCCTGGTTCAGCGAAAGATGCGCCACTTCCGAAGAAATTAGATTCTGCTCTGGATACAGTAGCAAGGACTTTCCTTCCTTCATGTGGAGCAGCAAACGGTGTGCTAAGGTTTCCGCTTCAAAGTCTTCAATTTCCACGTACGGGTAAGTGGACAGTATCGGAAACTTCAGTGGCTTCATCTCAAACTGAAAGTTCGGCTCGGAAATGGCAGCGTCTTGGTTGGTCTTCTTTTCGTCAGAGAATCCGACCTTTCTCTGGCGATTGGCATCCTTCTCGAGGTACGGCTCGATGATCTTGTAGATTTCATTGTACTGAGTTGTAAAAAGGTAGTCGACGAAGGCCGCCTTCATATCAGGACAGGAGTGCTCGTGGTAGGAGATTTCCGGTGGCAGGACTCGATGATTCCGGTTGTATTTGCAGCTGAGGAAGGGTGGATCACGGTTCCAGGCCTTTTTGTAATTCAGCCGACATTTTTCTAAATGACTAAACAGTTTTGCATTCCTGCAACCAAATCAAACAAAACAAGAAAAATAAGAACAATTTCAATTTCGCAATGCCCCAGTAAAAAGTTGAGATTTTCGACATTGTTACTTTCTTACATAAAGCGATGATGCTTATTGTAAGGACAGCAGAGCAAAAATTCGTCTCTAAAATTTCCACCAGGAATTCTCTCGACAATCATCCATGAGGGATACGGGAGTTTGTCAGGCATGATGAAACTAACTCGTTTCTGCAATGTTTTCTATGACAGTTTTTAAAGAATATTTTAAACAAGAGACTGGGTGACTTCAACAGTGAAAGACAACGCAGATTGAAAATCAGAGTCCCCTCGACTCGGCCTTTTTATGAGGCACTTTGAGTCAAGCGTTCCTTTCATTTACTGTAATGATATGAATACAACATTACAAAAGGCAACACTTAAATATTTCATTTTATGAATTGTGTCATTCCCTTATTTTCACAATGCTTTTGGATGGTACTTTTAATAATCATGTTTAGTCCATAAAGAGATTGAAAACGTCAGAACTTAAATACGTATTAAAAAGACCATGTTTAATTACTGACCATTCAGTGTAGACGAAAAGTGTAGATTAGAGTGAAAAAGCTACAAAAGTTCCAGCCTCCAGCAGAACGTTTTGTGATTCGTCATAGCGTGCACAATTAGAAAAGTTAATTCGTGAGTTTAAGTCTGTTTCTTACGTTTAATATACCAAGAGAGAAAAATCAATTCGTTAAGGTACGTCGTCTATAGGAACTCCACGGTAAACTTTTTAAGCATGTGTCGGTTGCATTTGAATTTGCATGAAAAAAGTAAATGAACAAATTCATGAAGGCATACTTATTTAAATAATGCTTTTATTCTGGTTTAACAGACAACAGAGAATATTTTCATCTATTTAGTTTACGATAGAAACCGAAACCGTTAACAGAACATAAAAATTAGAGCTCTTCAATGGAAATATCTAGTAATGTAACTATGCAAAAATTGAATGAACTAAATCTTCCTGGATAATTAAATCGTTTTCTCTACCTTAAAAAATTATTTTTATCACTGCACTAAAAACTGTAGATTTACATGAAAAGCCATTAGGATCTGAAAGCGTAGTTTCACGATTAGTAAAGAGGGCGGACGCGCAGGATTGGCAGGAGGAGCAGCTATTAAATAGTGACAGAAATTAAAAAGTTAGTCTGCCTGTCTTCTTTGAAGTGCACTTCCTCATTTTCAATGTAAATTGCTTATTATTAATTAATAATTTCCTCGGCAGTCCAGCAGTTATCCATCGGTAAAATGTAAAGGAAGGCAGAATGAGAAAACGACAAGAACGCGCTACAACGTTATTAAAGCACTAAATGCACTTTTATATTTGGTGAATGTTTTTTGGTATTTCTTTTTTCTGTCTTTCACCCAAGTATATTAAAAATTGGATTTGGTATTGCAAACAATTCATTCAAAAAACTACCGAGTCATCATTATGCGAGCTTTTACACTGTACCAGTTCGCTTCTAAACAATTAAAGTAGTTTCAAGTTAATCCTAAAAATTGCCCATAAAACAAGAATTGTTGCATGTCAAGTCGTCAGTCCTTGGAAAAGGCAATAGCAGGCAGAAGTCTCAATCACGGCAATGTCTCTGAAAGGAAACAGTCATTCGAATTTCTTATTAAATGTGAGAAAGACTTTTTTTTAGTTTGTATTAGAATTTGCATGTAACAAACCTTTCATGATTTCAAGCATCCTCGCTTTCAACTTGTCATTTCCCGGGGAACACTCAACGCAATAAATGAAGAGTGAACTGGTGGCGTCCGGAGACCACCAGGAATCCTCCATTTTCAATAAAAGCTGCGTCATCACCTTCTTCAAACTTTTTATCTCGAACTGGTGAGCAGCTTTGAAAAGCTCAACGGCGATCGAAGGGTGATTCAGTGGTAGAATCACGTAGCGGTGATAGAGAAAGTCGAGCAAGGCTTTCACCCCCCGCTCTGATAACATTTTCATTTCCAAGAAGGCTAAATCTGTGCCATTCTTTTTCTTGGCAGATTCTATCTCCGCCTCTAGTTTTGAGCTGCTCGCTACGGAGAAAAACAAAGAAATCTTAATTTAGTTTAGGCTTAGGCTTTATGGATTGCATGAAGAATGTCATTAATTCAAATTACCAGTAAGGACGCACTGGTGACAATAAACGCCTTGTCCAAGCCCGCCCTGTGCAATAATTTTCATATCGCACGGCACCTTATCTGCTAAAATTCGATTCTGTACAAGATTCGTTGACGGGACTGTAATAAAATTATGGATTCTCATCTCGACAGTGAACTGGGCGGTTAGAGCTTTTGTACTTGCCAACAGACCACTCTCCAGCTCCGTTAACATGTCACGTGCCGCGGAAGATGGAAAACAGCTCAAAGTGTTGTCCACGCACCCGAAAAAATTGTGCGTTACCTGAGTAATTTCCATCTCTGGTGAAAAAACAAATCACCACAAAAGTCTCGT
>VYYJ01005246.1:0-11496 GCA_021029165.1 Cyphoderus albinus
CAATCCAAACCGAACCGACCCGAACCGGCGGCAACCCTAATTATGAGTGGGCAGTATGGTGATGGTATTTATCAATTTTCCCGTGTTGATGAGGATACGAGTGATCACCACCACCACGAGGATGAGGAGGAAGAGTCTACCCGAAGAACGAAAAAAAAAAAAATAATCCGCCCATTTCCTCCAAACATGAAGACCACAAGATTTTTAACACCATATGTATATACAAGGTCTTTCATAAAGATCGATACTACATCATTTTCAAGTACCTTTATGCAAGTGTCTATGGTAAAATGTACTCGATCTTTACGAAAGACCCTGTACATGATATGTGTATTTGTATTTTGACGTTAAAAGTCAAGGAGAATAACAATTTTTTATTTTTTTTAAAAAAAGTACAAAGTTCTTTTAAAGTACTTAACACAATAAAGTTTGCAAAATAAAAGCTACTAAATTTGCCCGACATCATCACTTTTAATTATCTTTATTTTGTTATTATGTGCCTTATATATTGAACAGTTTTACTAAATCATTCAAATAAAAATATGATTGTTATTATTATTTTGTGATCCAATACAAAAAAAAAGAGAGAAGATTTTCTATTCTCAATTGTCTCTCTCCTGGAAAACACGAGATCTCGATTTCGGTGGGGCATCGTGGTATGTAGTATTATTACACACACGCTTTGCAGTGCTGAGGCTGAGTGAACGAACGGATCGGTAAAAAGTGAGAAAGTGAAAAGAGCTCAGAGAAAGAGAAAGCGAAAAACGGGGGAGACCCGTGTCTGTGACTGTGTGGTGCTGAGCTGCTGCTTCTCTTGCTGCCTGCCTTCTGCTTGCTACACTACTAATAAAACCTGGGGCACCTCGCGACAAAACGAAAATCCCATCAAACTTCCGTGTGTGTGTGTTCTTTTTCCCGTTTTTGCTTTTCTTGTTTTTCTCTGAGTGAAAGAGAGATCGAGGCTCTTTGCTTTCCCTTACTACATACTAGCACTAGCACCACCACCACCGTGACATTGCGATGGGGTGAAACGAGAGGTACGAGCAGCTTAGCAGCAGCAGCAGATTTAATATATAGAGAACGGCATCATGCATGGCATTCCGTTTTCCTCTCCTCGGTTGTTCGGTCGCTGCTGCTGCTGAATGCTTCCCATATTCCCCGGGATTATTATTATGCACCGATTTTCTTCTCTCACTTTTTACTACTACTACTACGGCGAGTGAAAGAAAGAGAGGGGGAAGTTGGTATTATTATATCGTATATATATGTACACGTGGTAAAATGTGTCCCGTCCCGTTCTTCCCCATAATATCTCCGCCGCCGTGTATAAATTCGCACGTGTTGTGCGTCCGTAACAAGCAAGTTGGATTTTTTAGTAGTAGTATAATGACATACATTTTTCTTACGCAAGATTCTTTAGACTAGGGCCTTCCTGAATCAGTCAGTGGACATCAAAAAGTAACACAAAGTCAAAAAAAGAAAAAGAAATAGGAACATTTAACAAACTTTAATTGGTTTATACTACTATAAAAATGGTCGAACTTGTATTTAATTTGTCCGCGCTATAATTGAACAATTAACATGGACAGGGTTTCCTAATTCCTATACTACCCATGTTAAACGAATTTCGGATGAATGTCGTCAACAAAATATGATGGTGGACATTTGCAATTCAAACGGTATTAAAACCAAAAATAAAAACAAAAATCTAAAAATGTCCCATAAATGGAATACTTTCACCTAATCACAAAAAAATTGTCATGGTATAATAATATGATGTACAGCTGGATTTACTCTCATGATGCACTCGGTCTGCGCCCACGCCGTGCGAAGCACACATATTCGCCGCATTAAAAAATCGTAAGCAATCCAATTCCAACGACCGTCGTTTTAGATGTTCAGTTGTGCATGGAGTTTGCATGCAACTAATCGCTGCTAGTTAACATGCATCGCAAGAGCAGTGTGCGCACAGCCTTGCTCTTTGATACAGATTTCAGCTGTGTGCGAAGACCGAGTGCATCATGATCCTAACTTTTTCTGTAGCTTGTATAGTTAAATGCACTGAGGCTGCTTTTAATGATTATTTTGCTTTTGCCAAAGCTTGATGATGACAGCGGTCTAGGCCCGTTGCGGAAAGCGGGCGATTGCGGAAATGCCATATTGTAGGGTTGCCGCCGGTTCGGGTCCTTTCGGGTCGGTTCGGATTGGCCTTTTCGGATCCGAACCGACCCGAAATTTCAAATCATTAACATACTTAATGTATTATTCGCCATTAATTGCCTGTGTGTAGGTGATTTTGGGCTAGGAATGGAACGTTTTGCAATTTTTGGCGCCACCCTTTCAATTTTTGCCAAAATAAACTTCACCAATATGTTATGTTTAGTTTCTTATACAATCCTTATTTTATGTAAAAATTTAAATGGTGCACCTAAATGTTCCTATTTTTGGCAAAAAGATTGTCTACTCCTAAGAAACCAAACAGCATGCATTAACATACCACTTAACATACATTAATCAGCCTTAATAAACATCATTGGAATAGAGATTTTCGGGTCGGTTCGGGTCGGATTTCAGATATAAGACCCGAAACAACCCTACATATTGCGCCTAGGGCTATTGCGGCTAAACCTCAACATGACAAAACGTTTTATCTCATTCCCATTCCATCTGTGTTAATATGCATATGTGGTTACAGGTTATGTTTAATGTTTTCATAACACAATTCATAAATAATTTCACTCATTCTGTAGCAGTCATTAGCCTGTTTAATTTAATTTTTCAACGCGTGCACTAATCGCCAATTTATATAAGCTATAATATGAACTGTGGATCTAAAATATGAACAACATTTAAAAACAACTGTGTGAAACTAAAGTATATTTTGTTAAAATTGACACACCTATATGGTGAGAAATGTATAACTCTCCACGTGCTAGTGTCTGCTCACGTTAATGCTGTCACAACGGATTCTTCATATAAAGAATGCAATCATGACATGTCAACATGTTTAAGGATAATGTTAGAATATTTTAAATGTAATACTTTTTGCATCAAAAACGATCCGAGTACAAATTCGAAAAGTTTGCTGGTGGTTTGAATATTGTTTTACTCTGTGTTTAATGTTTAAATTTTTTAATACATATTTACTGAATGCATATAAGCCTATTTATTAACACAGATGGAATGGGAATATGGGAATGGAATGGGGCGTCCGCAATAGCCCTAGGCGCAATATGGCATTTCCGCAATCGCCCGCTTTCCGCAACGGGCCGGTAACAGACCGTTTGTACAAACAAACTGTCAATATATATATATATATATACCATATCGTTCAATTGAAAAACCTGCACCGGGCTATAAAAATTCCCAGCCAGTAAAATTACCCCTGACAGAACAGAGAAAATCTTCATTGTTAAAGCTTGTCAAAGCTGTTACAAAACGGATTTCGGATGAATGTCGTCAACAAAATATGATGGTTAGACACTGAGTGCAATTCAAAACCGATTTCTTTCAAAACCTTCAGTTATTAATAACTATATCATAATGGTTTTATCTGTTAAAAAAAAACTTAATAAATTTAGCGTGATTTCTGGACCAGACGATATATAAATGTATATGGACTTGCACTCCATAAATAAAAGACCATAATAGAAAGGAAGAAAATGAAAAACTTTCACCAGCAGCGCAGCACGGATTCAGGAGTGTGCTAGTCTGTAGTCACGGTCGTCCCGTGTGTGAAGCGGCGGCGGTGGTGGTGGAAAGGAAGAACTCGCTCCTCGTCGTCATCAACTCACCCCTTATACTTTTTCCTTTCTCCACCACCATCATCATGGTCGTCGTCGTCAAGATTTTTGTCCCGTATGTGTGTACATTCTATACTATGCCGTGCCCGCTTTTCCTGATACTGCCGTGTCTCGTTTCACCCCATCACTACTTTCTGCCGCAACCGACAAGACACATTATCTAAATCTATCTTATCCAGTAACCCGAATTCCTTTCGTCGACCAACTATTTACTTACATTATTTCAAAAAAATAACGGTAATAAAAAATTCATTTAAAACAAGATTTTGAAAAATGTATTTTTGTTGTAATTAATTTCTTTTTCTCAACAGTTTATTTTTATTTTGGCAACCAAAATTTTCAGTTCAGCTGAACAACAAATCTAAAAGGAAAAAGCAGCTTTCTAAAGCAATATTATGTCAATTTTATTATATCATTTCATCACGCATATTTCTCCGTGATGTTTATTTATTTCACGCGTATGTATTTGTATGTGTGTAGGTGATATAATAATAATTATTATTAATACGATGACGATAAGACGATGATGATGATGTGGATGGGTTTTGAACGTTTTATATTATCCCGGCGTATTAACGATTTTTAGATTTTCATAGTAGCAAACAACAAAATAGAAGAGAGAGAGAGAGAGAGAAATCATCCATCATCATGTGTATAATATCAATTCAAATCAATATTAAATAATATTTAAAAAATTCAAAGACTGTGGACGAGAAATAAGCGAGGCGTGCGAAACTTTTTCATTCAAAGAAAAAATTTAAATTACTATAACAGTAATTTATGAATATGGTTGGTCACGTGAATGTTTTTTTTGTTGTTGTTGTTGACCATTTTTATTGTTGATTGAATACAAGAAACGCGAAGGCTACGCTAAAAAAGCGTAGTTAGGTAATTTTTAAAACAAAACTTAAAACAGTAATGGCCATAGCTGCTTGGCCCCTAATTGAACGTGACCTTTTGAAGTTTTGAAAGGTCGTTAATAGTTGTTAAAACGTAACAATAAGCAGCAAGCATTGTTCACACAGTGCATTGGTTTAACTTGTTTTTTTTGGGTTCCCCGGCGGCATTGGTCATTTATGCTAACTGATTTATTGAATTTTCTTTTCTTTTCTTTTTTTTTTTTTTTTGTAAAAATGTAAATTCCTTGCAAACCGGCAACTATATGGCTTTAACCCATATATAAACTACCGATACATTTTGAGTCTGCCACATAATTTAGTAGCCACTACTACCAATTTAGCGCATTCACTCTCATCAGTCAATCCCTTTCGTCATCTATGTATCTAAATACCACGACGAAGTTGTAAAAGTGAAAAATCAGAAGAAAAAAAAACTAAAGACGTGTGTATTTAAACACAAAACGATGATGATAAAAATAAAAATCATCGTTTTAAAAAATTTCCTCTGATTAACGGTCGTCGTCTCTGCTACGCTTACCGCTCAAAACACCGTACACGAAAAAGAAAAAATCCTTTCTAACCGAAAGAAGGAAAGGATCGTCAATCCCTTTCGTCATCCCAAGACGCAGTTGTAAAAGTGACAAATCAGAAGAAAAAAAAACTAAAGACGTATTTAAAGACAAAACCATAATTATAATCACCGGTCAGTTATCATGATGATTTTTTTTTAAACTTGTTAGACATTTTTAATTTTTTAAAAACCTCTTCCCCCGATTAACGGTCGTCGTCACGGCTCAAAAAACCGCTCAAAATAACGTACGCCAAAAAGAAAACCCTTTCTCAAAGGAAAGGAAAGGAAGAAGAGAAAAACGCTTTAGACGCATCTCATCCCACCCCGCCATAAAGAGAACCCCGAAAAAAAAGAGAGAATAAAATCAACCCCCACACGTTACAAATATCATATCGTCATTCCTTATCATTATTATCATTTCACCCCCCGTTTTTTCTTCTTCTTCTTCTTCTTCAACCGATTCAACCGATCTTTTACCACCACCACCACCACCATATTATACTTCGCTTCCAGCCCAAGCGTTTCTCTGTTCAGACACACAAAGTTTTTCCAAAGCCAGATAAGCGGTAATAGTAGTAGTAGTAGCAGCAACAACCAACCCTCTAGATCTCTCTCTCTCTCTCTCTCTCTCTCTCTCTCCCGTGCTTTCACTACTACTCACGATAATAATACTAATAGCAACCCTCCACAAAAAAATGTTTTTTCCCTAACCCCCCTCTAAAATCCTATAACCTCGTATTCGATCAGAAATTCTTTCTTCTTATTCTGTTTAAATTATATACAGAGAATAAAGGAGGGAAGAAGAAAAAATTCACCGAACACACGTTACAAAAACTACTGCTGCTACTAACAAACTTTATATATGGAAAGAGAAGAGAGAGAAGAAAAAAAAAATTCTTTCTTCCATTTCTCTCTCGTTATAGAAAAATAGATGATAAAAACACATACTCTGTGTCGTGGTGGTGGTGCTGCTCTCTCGCTTGCTCGTTCTCGTCATATCTCTCCCTCACTCACTCACTCACATTCATCCATCCATTTTTTTTTTTTCGATTTCTTTTCTCCCCCCAGTCCCTTTTCCACCACCACCACCATCAAAGTTAAAATACACGTATACAAAATAAACCCCCCATATAGCAGAAAGAAAGAATTCTGCCTCTCTCTTTCTCTATCCCCCCAAAAAAATGTTAAAAGCAAAAAAAAAAAAATTCTTTTTCCCCCCTTCTTTTTTTCCCTACACACTAACGAACTCAGTGAACGGTGTGAGGAGAGAAGATACCATGGAGAAGGAAGAAGAAGAAGACGAAAAAGCTTCTCTCTCTCTCTTTCTCTCTCTCTCTCGCTCGTTCTTGTTATTTTTCGAGAGAGAACACACACACACACATACGTCATCAGAAGAGCGAGAGAACGAGTTATTATGAACGAATAACGTATATAACGGGTGTACACGCTGTCTCTCTATCACTATATATATCCGTATATCGTGTTTTCGGGACTTTCTCGTTTACTCTATCTCCAACAAAACAGAATAAAAAAATAAGTATCCAGGAGAGCAAAAACGTATAAGCGAACGAACAAAATAATACTATATGTAAAAGTCCCGAAAAAAATATCGTATGTTACAGATGTATGAGAAAAAAAAATATATCGCACATTACATATCGGATCGGGAGTAGCGTTATTTCTCTCTCTCTCTTTACTCTAAACTCTAAAAAACTCATGGTAAAAACTCTCTCTCTCTCTCTCTCGTTCACCCGCGCACACATACATTTTCACGTGTTTTTTTCCCTTCAGTTCGTTAGTGCTTTTTTAGCTGCAGCATTTTTTCCATTTTCTCCTTCATTTTTTCACTCATATGTGGATAGAGAGATAGAGAGAAAGTCTCCGTATCATTCGACTAAATACAAAAAAAAAGAAAAAAAAAGAAAAGGAAAAACGAAGTGAAAGTCTCTACACCGAATACTCTGCTGACTGCTGAGTGAAACGAATCGAAAAGAGAAAGAGAGAGAGAGAGAAAAAGTAAAGTTAAAGTAGTAGCGAGAATGAGAGTAGAGAGAGAAAAAAGTAAAAGTAAAGAAGAGATATAAAAAAAAAGTAGCGAGAGAGAGAGTGAGGAGAAAGTTTTTCTCGTGGACTTTCTCTCTCTCTCTGTTAACTTGACTAAAAAAAAGAGAAGAGAAAGAAAACGAATAACGGGAGAGAGAGAGAGAGAGTTAGTTTTTACTGGATAGAGACACTTTTTTTAAGTTAGTTTTTTTTCTCTTCTCTTCTCTCTCCTTACTGAGGAAAAAAAAACGAGCAGAGTTCGTGAACGAAAAAAAAAAGTTTTGTTCTCATCATCAACATGAGTTCGCTTCAGCTTTTTTCCTCTCTCGTTTTCTCTGAGTTTTTTCGGGGATGGATGATGGGTTTTTTTTTTCTATTCGGGTAGGATGTTTGTGCTGTATAGCAAGCAGAGAGGATAAGGGATGATGCTTCTTTCTGGATGTTTGTGTGTGATACACACACAGAGAGAGTTAACGTGAGTTAACATGAGAGTTGGACAGAGTTTTTTCGTACAGAGATACGTGGTTTATTGTGTGTAGAGAGAAAGTTGGGAGAGAAAAAAAAGTAGTAGTGGAAAATAAGTAGCAGAGTTTTGTGAGTTGAGTTTGAGTTGGGAGAGTGAGTTTGAGAAAAAGTTTCTTCTCTAGATATGATGAGGATGCAGACGACACGGCTCTCTCTCTAAGGCTAAGGCAAAAAGCAACGAGAAAAACGAGATCCAGAAAGAAAGAGAGAAACTCCCGAACACTCACGACTGATGATGCTGCTTCTCTGTGAAGCAGCAGCATAGGAGCAGGCAGCAAGCAAGCAAGCAAGCACCGAGTTAGCAGCAGTGGTGGTGGTGGTGGAAGTTTACTTTTTCCTTATGGAAAAATGCCTTTTCTCTTACGTGTGTGTGATAATGCTTTTGCTTCTCCTGAAACTTGGTTCGTTCTCTTCTATCTAGCTCTAGCTAGCGTGGTGGTGGTGGAAACCCCGCGTGCATGCAGCAGCCGCAGCAGCAACGAGAGAGTTTTAGTTTCACGTTAATAATAACACGAGAGACACACACATACAGACAAGTTTTTCCTTCTTCTTGTTTTGGGCCGTCGTCGTTCTCCTATTATAATAAAAAGAACTTTTTTTTTTTACTATTACTAAAGTAAAACGAGAGTTTTGTTTTGGGGAGTTGGAGTTGAGCTGAGTTTTTGAGCTAGCTAAGAGTTTACTTTCTCCACATCCACACACATACACACATATACACATATATAGAAGACGTATATATACACGGTAGTGAAGAAGAAGAAGAAGAAGTGAAGTTGTTGTAAAACAAGTAAAAAAGTCCACTTCTCTCCCCAACTTTTGTCATTTTCTCGTTGTGAATACCCGATAGCAGACATACGAAAACGGAGAGGAGAAGAGAGAAGAGAAGCTGTGCAGAGAGAAGCATCGTCCAAGTCCAAGTCGTTTTCCCCCAGAAAAACTTTTCTTCTCAGCGAGCAAAGCGAAGAAGCAGCAGCAGCGAAATCGCGCATAATATATACTCACACACACATCGCGAAACAACAACTTTCCCCTTTTTACTGGAAAAGAAAAGTGAAACTCTCTCGATTCCAAAAACTCTCTACCAGCCCCAGTAAAATAAAATAAAAAAAGTCTCCAACTCCAACTCCAAAACTCTCTCTCACTAAAAACTCGCAGAGTAGAAGAGATCTTTTGCGTGGTGGAACTCTCCTCTTCTACCACCGTGATGAAACAAGCAGCAGCAGCAGCAGCAGCGACAGCGACAGAGACTCTCTCCTCTCTTCTACACGCTACTCCTCTTACTAAAAACTAATTCTAAAAAGCATAATAATAATAATAATAATAATAATAATAATAAAAAGAGAAAAAAAAGTTCGTTACTAAACAACGAGAAAAGTATAGTTT
Source organism: Cyphoderus albinus (assembly GCA_021029165.1). Lineage (NCBI taxonomy): Eukaryota > Metazoa > Arthropoda > Collembola > Entomobryomorpha > Paronellidae > Cyphoderus > Cyphoderus albinus. The sequence goes on from VYYJ01005246.1 coordinate 9,225, forward strand.
TCTCTCTCTCTCCTGGACAACGAACAAGAAGAAGAAGAAGAAGAAGAAGAAGAATCAAAAAGTATAAACTACTTACAAGAAGAAGAAGAACAAGTTTTTAACTAAAAACTCTTTAAAAACTATACACACACACGAATATATACACGAGCACCACACAAAAGCAAGTTTTTAATTTTAATCGCTCTTCTTCTTGTTCTTGTTCTTCTTGTTATATATACCGGGGCGACGTGTGACTTTCAGTAATAAAAGCGAAAGTTTTTCTCTCTCTCTTTTACTTTCTCTATGCAATATACACACTCACTTGCATACATTATCTCTCTTCTTCTTCTTGTTTCTAGTTACTAGTTAGTTGGCAAGGGAACTTATCATCGGACACAAAAATAAGCAGGATCATCATCATCGAAACAACATAACGTAACAACTTTTTGTTGTCGCTCAAAAACTTTCTCTTTGAAAAAAACTAGGAATTTTTCGAACAGTTTTTTTTTCTGTGTCGTCGCTGCTGGACAATGATTCAGCAGCATCTCCAACAACAACATTATCAACAGCAACAGCAAGATCATCATCAACAAATCAACGCTTTTCATCATCATCACCAAGGCAACGGCAGCGTCGTTGAGTTTCAGCATCATCATCATCATAGTGTGGTGAACAGTGGACATAAGCGGGAGCGTTCCGAGTCCCGATCTCCAACGCCGACGTCAATTATCACCTCCATCATCAGGTTTCCGTGCCAACACCACCACGGCCCAAGCCTCATCGGTCGGAGGAGGAGTGTTGCTCCCCCCAGAGTACGAGAAGTGCGTCATGGAGACTCAGCTTGCACTCAGGTCACTCTCCGCTGAGATCATGAGTGAAAAGTATAGTAATAGTGGAGGTGGTGGTGGAGGAGGTGGTGGTGTTGACCAGTTTGGTAACAATGGTTACGAGTGTTCTGGAGGAGGAGGTGGTGGTGGTGGTCACGGTATGAATAAGCACACCACCGGTGAGAACAATAACTGCACGAGTGCGGCGAGTCCTAAAGAGTACACGATACTTGATAATAGTGGAGGTGGTGGGGGTCCGAATACCCCGTTTGTCCATGAACGAATCGTCGTCAGTCCTCAGAGTAACTCGAGTGCCAGTTCTGTGGGGGGTGGAGGGGGAGTGGGGTTAGTGGGAGGAGGAGGCAATGGTGGAGGGATATGTCAACCGGGTGGAGGAGGACAACAACAACAACACAGATTACTCATTGGAGGAGGTGGAGGTTCCAGTCACTCAAGCGGAGGTGGCAGCATTCAAGGAGGTGAGTGAAAACAGAAATGGAGAAAAAAAAATCAAGAGTTTTATGTATATTATATTTTGCATGAAAAAGATTTAACGAAATCTTAATTTTAAAAAAGTTAATTTTTTAAATTATAAAGTGAGTTACTATGACAAATAACCCGCGCCGCACTCTTCACCACGTTTCCCTGACAGCAGTTAATAATAATATTATAGCGCTGATGCTGTTGTTGATTTATATTATGTTCTTTTTGCTTAAAAGCGTCTTTATTTTTGTACACGGGGAGGAGGAGGAAGAGAGAATAAAAGTGTGTGTCGCTGTGGGAGATATGTGTAACATAATAAATAAACGCTGGGTATGGTAATCGTATAATATCATCGTCATCGTCGCCGTGGCATCAATCCTTAATTAGCTATATAATGTAATTAACATTTTAGCGGCTCAGATTTTATATACGTGAAAGCGTGGGGGTTACATCCGCTTTTGTTTTATATAACAAGTGGGCAAAAACAGAAGAGATGGGGGGAAAGCTGGAGAAAAGAAAGAAAAAAAAGCTGCGGATATGATGAGATTTTTTTTTGTTCATCTGGGGTGGTAGTATGTAGTAGTAGCAGAAAGAAAAGACAACGAAAGTTATCGTGATGAGTTTTTGTGTTATATATGCCATAAATTGCGGCCACATGTGTGTGTATGTAAGTTATTGGTTAATGTGATGATGGTGATTGGTTTTTTAAAAAAAGCGATAATTTTACTTTTTTGAAATAATTTCTCGTGTGCCGTGGAGTAGCAGAGATCGGCACAAACATCTCTCTGTTGTAAACGTTGTTTTTGCAGTAGAAGTTTCATATGATATTAATGTCGTTGATTCATGGTTGGATTTGTGATGTCAGCCGGTATTTAAATGTGCGCCTGTGGACAACAAGGGGGTTGAGGTTTTCGTTCCTAACGACAACTGGTAACTAACTGATATTTTTTTTTTAAATTGTCAATTTTACTACGCAAGGCGTT
>VYYJ01005247.1:0-11495 GCA_021029165.1 Cyphoderus albinus
TTTCTATTCGCCATTGTATTTTAACTTGTTCAAAGAGACGCACTCCGGGAAATAAATTACGTTAGCAAAATGGATCTTTACATCCTCATCCATGTTTATACATACATCCCCGTAAGTGTTTACAGTAGGCAAAGTATGCAGCTAACCTCGTTAGGAAAATGAATCAACATACCGTGTAAAAATATACCGGGTTTTGTATTTGTATTTCACAAAAATGTCATTACTTTGTTTCAGCGGAAGAATCTGGAGTAGCAAAATGATAATGGTAATGATAGCACGCTGAAAGATATGAAAAGATTAGGAAAGAAGTGCAAAAGCAACGCTGCTGAATGTTGAAAACTGACGTCCCTCAGTCCCTGGCATTTTGAGTAAACGATTATTATCGTGATGCAGATGCCATCATGCCATGGCCCGATAATAATGTTAACATTATTGCTACTGCTTCGGTCATTCAAGAACCTATCCCTATTTTGTCTTCCTGTTTATGTACAAAAGTAGCAAAATTGTGTCTCGCTCGCTTTTTATGAAAAAGTTTACTTCTAGATTGGGCAAGAATGTCATCCATAGAACTGTACGGAATTTTTTGTTCGCTAGCACAAATGTAATCTTGATACAAATATATTGCTTATCTTCTTTTGATTGGGAAATTTACGGAAAGAGGTCTGTGACTCTTTCTACATATAATGATGATGCAAAAAGTTGCAAACATGCAAACAATTGACACTTTTTATCAATGTTTTATAAGCCTTTTCTCTAGTAGCATCGACAGTAATTTTTACGATGTTTCTGTGTATAAATTTTAATCCAGCGTTTTAAATAAATAACAAAAAAGAGTATTTAATATTATGTCAGATTGAATTTAAGTGAAAGTTACGCTTTCTATGTAGAAAGCAAGGATACGAAGTTTATCAAATTGGTGATTACTGAAGTGAGACACAACAAATTTAGAATAAATAAAGACGGTGTTCAGGAAATTAAATTGCTGAGCGTGAAAATGACAAAGGTGACAAGGACACTTTTTCCGTGTGAAAACAACCCTTAGCTGCGAACTGCGTAGGTTATTTATTATTGACACCAAGTCTGTGAGCGATGGTAAGTGTTGCATGATGGATGATGTGTTATTTATGATTAGCACGAGTATAATGCTGCTTTTACCATGTTCAGTAGTTAAAATGTTACCATTTTCATTTTACCACTCAACCACAACTTTACAAAGGCGCATAATATGCCTTATGTAGGTAGAATTTCTTGAGTGAAATTGTGGGCTGACATTGATCAACCAAAATTAAATTGGATGGAATGAATTATTCATATAATAACCTTCATTTCGTCAATTTTTGCTAGCTGGTGGGAGTGATGAAATTTCAGACTGACGTAATTTTCGACACCTTTTTAACCACCTCAAAAAGTGTAAGTAAAAAGCAGCGCTTCTTAATTGTGGCTAGATAAAGTAGTCTGGTAGGTAGTCTCTGGAGAAAAGTTTTAATGTCTCTCCTATAACATACAAAAAGGCTCTTACAGAGTTTTGTTAAAACGGATGGATTCAATTGTTGCTCACAAATACTTTCCATGAATTCTGCAAAACTGAGGGCGATGGAAATGGGGCTCTTTATTTCATGCTTGTATACTTGCATTATATCATCGTGGTCATACACACGTCAGACAAGGCACGATTTTGTCAACCAGCTGCTCCATTTCCCCTTTTAACTATGCATGAGAGGACTTGTGAAGCAGATCACAAGTGAAATTAAAATAATGCAATCCATCTATAAACTCTTTCCTGGAAAACTCATAAACTTGCTTACAGTCAGTTAGTTTCCGCAATTAGGATTTATGGGCAGAAAGAACGAAAATTTCTGCTTTCTTTGTCCTTCGCCATGCTTCACAAATTTTATTCGGGCCCACAAAAAGTTTTTAACTAGATCTTTTTTATTTTTTAGAACATGGCTCAGCATTGTTCACTACTGGAAGTAAACCTGGAATATAATGGACACTTTTTACTTCAGACAGTCACTCGATAGAATCTCTAAAAATCCGGAAAGTATTTCGTACTGTCATTAACACCAACCCCAATATCGAAAAACCTATCCAGTAGTTCAGGTAAGAACCAACAAACAACGATAATAAAAGCACTCTGGATTTCTGCCTAATTACTAATTAGTACTATTTTATTACCGTCGTGGTAGCATTTTGTAAAGACCAGTCCAAGTATCAACAATCGCCTTGTTTTTAAACCTTTCTTTCCCTAATTCCTACACTCCATTTTGCTTTTTACTTTCCAAAGGTAAAGTTTTTCTCTATTGGTTTGCTCTGAACTAGTAAATCTAAAAGAATCTTCTCTTTTATGTATATCGTTGGAATCGAAATTTTAAGTCACGAACGAGATATAAATAACTATCGGTTTTTACCTCTATCGAGGCTGAGAAGCAGCTTAGGATAAGAGTCGATTTTCCGTTCTTCTAAAGGAGCGCAGCGTGCTTCTGTCAAACCAATTCAGCTTGCTCCGAATTACGTTGCAAAAAGGTTAATGGTGACCTCCAACCCATTCTAATATAAATAACTAACAATTACTTACGTTAGTACATAATACATACTTTAGCTGAGAAACCTAGTGTTCATAGGTAAAATTCATTTAAAATTCACAAGACCCTATCGCATGAAAGTTCAATGCTAAAAATAAAATACTGAACGATAGAATTTTCAAGAAATTCATCGAATGTTAGATAAGTTTACATTAGATATCTAAAGCGGGGTATCTGGAAGAAGAGAAAGTCCAGTTTGTACCTTTTTGCATTGGACTTCCATAAATTATCGGTTCTATTAAATTTTTGTGTCCACACTTAGAAATAATACAAACTCTAGAAGTTTTTTCTTTAGCTGAAAGTTTAGAATAGAATTATCTAGCCAAAGTTTTGCGTGACTCGCTGAAAGTTGGAATTTTCGTCGAACCAAAAATATAAATATTCGTTCAGAATTTTGTATTGCAGTGTTGTAAACTTTTCGTTCCAGTTACTTATGTAATAAAATACGTGAGTCCGTGTTGAAACATTGCGAAGAAAGTATCATTTGGTTTGTCTTCCACAAAACTTTTGCTTTTGCTCGTCAGAGGAAAACAGGCTATTTTGGTATTCTTTAACAAAGCAACATCGTTGCTTTCATCATGTTCTCTCCGAAGGTAACGTGTTGTGTGGTCAACCAAAATCTCTTTACAAAAGCCAAATCTTAACACTAGCATGTATGTATATTTGTGCTACAAAAGTTTCAGATTCTGGAAATCATCTCTTGTCTACTGTGAGATACATTGCCGATTTTTTAAAAACTGCGACGGTGACATCACACGCGAATCTCTTCAGCTCTAATTACCCCGTCTCATCCAAATCTTATTGTGGACATAAATTCTCCAGAGATATTACGAATCACAGCTAAAACCGCCTGAATTACATGGAATGACTAACAAGTACCATTTATCGCTATCAACTAGACTACTCCAACTGGAAAAGTTTAAGTGCTAATTTAATCCGACTGGTTCGGGGAACACCTTCCGCGAACGCATTTAGCAATGGAAGTAAAGAAATCTATGTATGTCTAAACTTTGTTGACTTTTGGAAAAGTAAAGCATACAATTGAGTGATTTCCACTGAAAATACGAAGCAAGTGTCAATATCAAAATAGGCTCTACCTAAAACCTAAAATCAATAAAAACCTCACATTCCGCCACTAGAAAATAACTACTGAAGCGTACTTAACTAACTTGAAGTGAATTTATTGTAACCGCCTCTCAAATTCTGAAAGAAAGGAGGAATGAAAGACGTTCAATTCTTCAACTTCTACCTCCTATCTCGTTTTTTCGGAGGATACTATTTCTGTTCCTTGTGTTCTTTTGTATACTAGAAGCTCCTGGTTCCTATCATTTGGCTAACACGAAGAAAACCAACATTCCATGACTTGGCTCCATGTCACCTCTAGACTTTATAAAAACTGTTTTCACTTGCTACACAAGAAATGGAAAGTGGAAACTGTACAGTTTTTAAAGAATAAACATTATCCTCGGATCTGAAAAGTGAAAAATTTTGGAGACACTATCCTCAATCTAAATAATATGCTACATTTTATTTACTTCATTTGAGGAGCAATATCATTATCTTTATTGAACGCAGTAAATCCATTATGAGACAGTCACGTACTTTATGAATGTTTTTATTTACTCTCTAGAAGAATAAATAAGACGCAATTGAGGCTCGGTGCAATTTTCAAGAACATTTATGACCTCGAAAGTATTTGCATCGTGGGCCCAAACTCCAAATTCAAATAAAAATTCTAATATTTTGTTAGTGTCAGTGCAATTTATTTGTAATGAACCAAAGTGAGCCTGCAATTTAAAGTTGCAAATTGGATGAAATAAGTAAAGTATCGAAGGTTGAGTATTTTAAACGGACGAAAAGCCAAATGTGAATAGCCTTGGAGTTTGTTAAACGTTTTAGAGAATTTTCTCCTGGAAAACACATTTTTTTTGCGTAGAAAATGCCATTGTCGTTTTATTCGAGAAGAAATAGAAAGTAAATACACGTTCCAAAGGCATTACCAACTAGGCATATATTTGTACAAGAAGTATTAAGCACCGCGTGTGAATTGGCCAATCAAACAACATTTCCTCAGTACAAGCAAGCTGTAATTTCTCATACGAGGAAAATGTAACTTTTTGTCACTGTCACACAAATAACCATTTATCAGCAGCAACCAAAGACGATATTGAGAGAAAGTAGCTGAAAAAGTAGCATCTTACATATTATATTATAACATATTACAACATATTATAAGCGTGTAGCTGAGAAAACTATTTCAGATAGATAGTTTTAATTAGATTGTCAATGCTTTTAGTGTTAGTTTTGTGGAAAAAAGTTTGCGGTGAAAATACATTATCTCCAAGCGTCTGTTCTGCTTGCGTTTAAGAACCCTACTTGTAACAACTTTTTTGAGATTACTTTGTTTAAACAAAACATTGCACCATGAAAATGACTCCGGAGCCCGATTACGTCGACATCAGTTCTGAGGACCGGGATGGAAATGGATCCACCTCTGGCTCAGGTTCCTTGGAAAACTGCAGTCTCTACCAGGACGACTACTGTGAAAGTATGGAAGACTATGAAGACAGGCTAATGGGCTACATCTATCCCGATCATTACGAATGGGCATTAATTGTTGCACACTTCATTGTTTTCATCGTGGGACTTGTGGGAAACGCCCTGGTGTGTGTTGCTGTCTTCCGAAACACTTCTATGCGGACAGTTACTAACTACTTCATTGTCAACTTAGCAATGGCGGACTTCTTGGTGATTCTGGTGTGTCTACCCCCAACCGTCATTTGGGATGTGACAAATACGTGGTTTTTGGGTGAAGCATTGTGCAAAATTGTACTCTATTTTCAGGTAAGGAGAAATTTCAAATACGTAACTAGACTATTAGTGCCCACCTTAGTATGAAATATTTAATAAAACCATTCATTGATTCATTAATGTGCATGTACTTAATTCTCTGAAGATATTCCCATCAAAAGTTCCATTTTTTTAAACAAAAGAGTGTCGAATATAGGAGATTCGGTATTTTCAATTTTGCTTACCAGCCTTCTCTTATTATCCAGTGTGCACACACAATTATGCTCCGCCTTCTGCTTTAATTGAATTTACACTTGAAATCCCATCACTTTTCTGAGTTTTCAGTTCTCAGACCTCCCACGAAAGGAGTTCCACGAAGTAATTTTATGCTTTATTGACATAAGCTCAAGTTGTTCAAGTTACAAAATTAAATAAGATGTAAATCTCTTTTTAGTTTGCAGAATGAATTAGTATATCGTTCTCATCCAAGAAACGTAGAAAGCATCTGTCCACACTACAGAAAATTAGCTCCAATTACGCGTGCCCAATGCATTAGCAGTTCTAGTTGATTCTCCCGAAGTGAGAACCTAATTGACAACAATAATGCTTTTATCATTTTGGTTCGCGTCTTTTACTTTGTTGACTTTTTACTCTGTGCTCCTTTGCTGACATCTTATTTTCCTCTGAACAAAACGAAACTAATTTAATTAATTAACATTGTGGACTTGTTATTTCAAAGAAAGAAATCAGGAGAAATTACAAAGACAGCGGGGTCTAAGCGTAAAGTAAGCGTGGTGTTTTACTTAAAGCATACAATACATATTGAAGATGATGCACAACAAACCTTTGACCTTTTCACTGGATCATGAACGTGAACATGACCTCGAATTTTTCAACTTGTTATTGCATATTCGTCGCTGAGACGGTTGGAGAGTTGGAGTTCTAATGGCCAGTTTTTAGAGAAGGAGGTGGAGTAAATTAATTAAATCAGTAACATCATTTTTCTATCGTTAAGTTCCTTTTTATTAGACTGTACATAATACTTTTTTTGCTCAGGCCATCAACTCGCTTGTACTTTGGGGTATTGGTTTGAAAGAAGCAATGAATGAAGACAATGATGTCATAATTGAACAAATTCTTCGTGTTCATTTAGTTAGCATGCAATCACTGTAGCTCAGAAGATTAGTCTACATAAACTGTAAGAAGACTCTAGAGAATGCAGACTCGACTTCTAGAAATCAATGGACGAGACTCGACCATTTATGCGAGACATTACTTCAGCTCTGCAGAAAAGAGATTACAGCGACCATTTTCATTCCGCTCACGCTGTTACCCACGGCCTGGCTATTTCCTTACGAGATAGAATAACAACTTTCTCACTCCTGCAACAATGCTCTAAAGTAGAATGGTCGTTTGCACACGCTGACACAATGTAAATGCCTTGTAAAGGATTTATTCGAGCGGAGCATCATCAATCATACAAATTACAAATCGGGTCAACCGTTGCAGATGACACTATCAGAGTGAATCTTTTCCACATGGCAATAATAAATGGCTCTACAGCTCTACACTCTACAGGCTTGTTTATCCTAGAACCTCTTTAGTATTGTATAACTTCATGTGACAAAGTCTTCTGAATCCGCAAAGGGAAATAAACTTTTGGGTGTAACCTTTTTTGGATTTTAAAAGTTTATTTACCTGATGGAGATGAACCCAATTTGTTTAGGCATTGTGTCAACTTCAATATTGCTCTACATTTTCAACTACTCTAACGGTTCCTGTACACGCCATTTTATATCAAACGAAATATTCTGTAACTTAAACAGATTGCTCCAATTTCTCCATTTTTTCACATAATTTTAAAGGATTGTTTCCTTCAGTTGGCTTTGACAATGATAAAATGCCACTTGAAGCCAAAGGACAAGTGGAAGATAGAAAAAATTTAAAGATAAATCTTGCCCTCACATCATGTCTCTTTTCCGCTCTTTACCGAAATCTATTCCCCACTATATCATTGTCTCGTTCACAGCAGACTTTAGTAAAATGGACAATTGACATTGACTTGACTTTGTAAATTGTTGATTCACGCCTTTAGAAATCTGGATCAATAAGCGGATTTTTGTGTGTTTACGTGTGAGTCGAATAAAGAACAAGAAAGCGTTTTGGAAGTAGCGTAAAATGTAAAAAGAAACATTACTATAAATGTTTCAGTTTCAAAACAATAAATATTTTTCATAAGCCAACAGGGGTTGCTTGCTTGCTGTTTAACCAAAACAAAATAGAATATTTCAAAGTGTATCTGTCAAATAAAATTATTTTGTTTCGAGGATCCACACGAATCCAATTGTTGTGTTGTGGATCCTGGTGCCTGGTGCTTTTCACTAAAACGAAACTTCACACAAAGCCTATTAAATAAAATTTTCTACGCATTGTTCCAGTCTTTATTGTTAACCATCATGCAGTCCATGTATCAAAGTCAACACAAAATGTTTTTGTCTTTGTACTTTCACTTTTAATTTGTAAACCTATAAATTCCAGTCTGTGGCGGTTTTTGATTTTAACAATTCGAACGTTTGTTCAATCGCGTAAGAAATTTTCAGCACCTTTTGATTGGAGCCTTTACAGAGATTATAAATTGTGAATAGAAATTATTCTTAAAAATGACTTAGTATGGTATTTACAAATTCAAAACCATGAAAATTGTATTATAGTGGTGTTGTCAAGAGCAGACAGACATCAAAAGAGACTGACTTGGGATTTCCTCCAGAATTTTTCTTTATTGATAACAAAAAATGAACCCTATTATTCTACTATACAACGCTTTGAAATTAGCTAGCATAAAATAATTTTGTGTATATAACTTGGTAATGTATAACAGAGAAATTTCAGAATTTTTGTATAACAGTGGAAGGTTAAATGACTCGTTTGGGAAAGGCGACGCCATATTTATGCAACGTCACTATGTGCGTTTTAGAAAAGGGAAAAGAGACCTTGAACAATGGACGCATATGCTCCATTCTTCACCAAATATGACAATGGAAGTCTTCCTTTCAATTAGAAGTACAGTTACAGTACATATTTAAAGTTAGCTCTAGCTACAGTCAACATACCAACCAACCAACGATTTAACTATCCAATGACACACAGTTACTCCTATCTCTTTAATTGTCGTTTCGGAATTTTAAGAATGTCACAATATTATTCCAGTGTGACCATGGAATGAAATGTTTCCACTGGCCATGTACTTGGGAAGGCACATTCACTTCAATCTACTCATTTTCTTGTGGCTCTTTCAAAAATATTCTCCTCTTCTCTTGTTGCAACCTTTTAATAAAAGTCATTGTTGTCACATGTTTTCATACCGTCACTACTTTCCCATTCATTGAATAAATTATGCTAAACATTTATTATTCACACAGCTTCATGAAAAGGAGAGAGAAAATTGTGTAATTTGACGATAACGTTAAATAGTTTTCTTGAGATGCCCGTACAAACGCTGTAGAAATGTAAATATTCGGCTAAGGCTGATGCCAATATCAAGTTACACAAGCCTGACAAAAACTGTTTCCGAAAGGAATGAAAAATGTGTTGATTTTTGCAAGGGGAATTGGAGAATATACAACGGATTGTGTCTGCCTTCTTTATTACTATTTCATATTTTAGTTGTTGAAAAGGAAGGAACGGAAAAGGATGTGTGGGAACGTGAGTTTTCATCATTTTCATGAATTTCTACACATCCCTTGTAGCTTACTCCTAAAAAAGAAATACGACGAGTGCGATAAAGTAAATAATGATATCACGATGACAGGGGAAATGAGAGACTGCTTTCACGACTCCTACTCTATTAGAGTTGTTATCCCTTGGAAAGGACTTTTATTCCGATAGGCAGCATTATCTCATCGAAAAGTATACAATGCAAAAGTATAAAGCATTTTTCTTCAAGGCACAATTTAGATTTTCTATATAGCCCAAACATCCCATGATCTCTATGTAGGTATTACCAAGTCTGTTTTGCTTTGCTCCTGACGAATACAAAAACATCTTTGAAGTGTTGTCAAAGAGGAATTTGATTCTTGGTAAAAATTCAAGATTCTGGATTATGGTATGATTTATCGTAGGCATCGCGGGTGCATCTAAATACCATCCTTACAGAAAAATGTCTATACTTACACGTGACGGCTGATCCTACTCTGCAATTTAGAAAATGGGAAAATTTCTGAAAATTGAAAAACTGCATGCAATGCGGTTACTGCCTCCAAACTAAAAGCCAAAGGACAATGCTTTAAAATTGATAGTCAAAATAACCTTTTAAATAACCTTTTCACAAAAACTAGTTTTAAAGGATTCTCGGTTACGTTGGAATGGGTGTCACTGTGCATTCCTGACATTGATTCACATTTGATTAAAGATTCAAAGGTTTTTTAAAACCCCAAAAAAATGGTTCAAATGAGAAATATTCTGTAGACCGCGGCCTGTAGGGCATAAAAGTGTTTAATGCTGTAGCTGAAAATGTTATTTGTTTTCAACTTTGACAATGGCTACTTAATTGGAGCTAACCACTTTTTCAGGTATAGGCGTATTAAAAACAATTTTAGACGATTGTTGATCACGAACCAAAATGAACTTCTCGCTAATTTAATTTGAATTTATTTTGTTTATTCAAAACCCGAACTTTTCTGCTTCATACTTAAGCATCATTCTCACCACCAAACGTGAACGAACCAATTTTTTTCATAATAAAGGAATCGGATTCCAAGTTTTTGCGTTTTCGGGACGTCTCTGAAATTTAGAGTTGGAATAGACCAGCATAAAATTCTGTTTCAGCTAGCCATGAAAACCTCATTGAAAGCACTTTACCCAAACACTCTTCGGTTACAGTTACAGTTTCGGTTTATTTTATGTCTAGAACATTCGCAGATGAAGGTGACGGTGACAGTGAGGAATTTATTGCACCGCACTCCTACATACCTTTCCTACACCTCGCCTAGACAGATTTGACCGAAAGTCAAAGCAGCGTCGCAAAACAAAATAAATTAAATTTTCTGATTCCCAACTGACTAATGGACACCTTCTCAATGAAAGTGTCAAAAAAATAACAAATTTCAAGTGGAGCATTTTACTCAAGTTTATGTGTATTTCGTCGTATTTACACAACAAACCTAATAACCCAATGAGATTTTATCCTCAACCCACACGTTTCATTTAATAAATCCTTCGGGCAAAATTTTGATACAAATACGAAATGAAAATATTTCTCTTTACTACGTTAGCTTTTTAGAAACTTTCATTTTCCCATGTCCTCACATTCTTTTATCTGACATGCTCTCCACTCGACTCCTCTACGGAAAAAGTGCACGTGCTTCTTGTTTCGGCATTTTCTTTAATTTTTTTTGTATTCACAGTTGTCTCTTGTCTCTTCATTTTATTTGTTCGTTTAAGTTTGAGCGAACTTAGGGTTTTTGTCAAAAGCTATTAAAAGTTCCCTTTTGTATTTTTAATTTTGAAAAGTCCTCTACTTCAAAGAATTTAGTGTTAGAGACAGTGTTCAGTTTGTCTAAAGTGCTACTGTTTTGTGGACACCAAAGAAAATAATTAAGTTTCTTCAATTTCTCCGAGACAAATATCATAATATGCGAATCAAATTGAAATTTTTTCTTTCTATCGTGTTTGTACTACGTCGTGTTAAGTTGCAAGGACAAGGACAAAGAAAGAAGAGAAGTAAGAAACAAAAACAAAATTTTGTTTGTGTCTGCGTCTGGAACTATTTCTCTATAAATTCAGTGAATATAAAAAACAAGACTGGTTATCAAGCCTCATAAATGGGATTTGTCATGTGGAGAAATGATTTCTCCAGAAATATGATTAAAACAAATGGAAAGTACAACACAAATTTGGCAAAAAACAACAATAAATTTGGATGTGTCATGTCGTGTGTCAACAACTGGACAAAAAGAACCGTTGTTGCTTTAGTTGACCATATGCGGTTATGAATTTGGTCTTCACCAGCACAAAATACAGGGTGTCCCACGATAGAGGTCAAGGATTTTAAACATAGATTCCTGAGCTAATTCTAAGCTAAAATGATTCTCTGCACTTTTATCCAATTCGCAACCGTTCTCGAGA
>VYYJ01005248.1:0-11494 GCA_021029165.1 Cyphoderus albinus
CATAGGCCCTGGCTCCACCACGAGCTTGACATTATCATATGCATAATAAAGACTGAAACATTTTAATTTCCTTTTTATAACCTTCAGTCAGTGGCTACAAAGTCAGTCGTAAAGGTATGTAATGGTAACATGATAACATAAATAGTACGAAAGCCAGAATGAAAATGGCTTCAAAAGTTTTCTTTTTGGGGAAGAAAAAAGTAATTTACAGAGTTTCTAAGAGTTGAGTTGAGTAGAATTGTGTCATATCAATTTCAAGAAATGTGATCACCGACAACCAAAACAAAATTTGTAAAGGTTAGTTTGTAGATTTTTGTCAGAATTGTTTCTGCAAACGTTTCGCTGAGAAAGTTAAATAATAGTAAACCGCAAACGCAGTGTTTTGTCAAGGAGAAAGGTGAGATGACTGAGACATGTATTGTAGTAGATACAGACGAAAAACTTTCATTCCATTTATAACTTTCTCGAATCCAATAATAATATGAAATGAAACTCGCTCGAAGAAGGAAAGCAGCAGAACACCAAAAATAATCAGTGAAGTCAGTGGGTCAAATAAAGTGGGACGCTAAATGAAGATGGTGAAGGTGAAATAAAATAATAATAATAATCGTTAAAAGCAAGTTGTAATTTTAAGAATGTTGGTTTTCCGACGAAAAGTAAAGTAAAGAAACAACAGCTTGTCCTGAGAAACAGGAAAGTTTGTTTGAAAGAGACATAAAAAAATTTCTCCTCAGAAACACCAACCTCTTTCTTGAGTGACTTTCTCCACTGAAGCTTTTCCCAGGAATAACATTTTTATTTCATTATTTGCTGGCAAGAAAGGTGGAGAAATGTGGGGCTAGCTGGGGAAAAGCGAAAACATCTCTCAAATGACTCGTTTATATGCCACCACCGCCACATATTCATAATGCCAGAAAATTATTTTATTCTCCTTCCTCTCTCCGTTTGCTTTTTCCGTTTCCCATGTTAAGATGTATAACATCCTTTTTACGACTTTCGCGTGAGTTCAAAAAGCGAATAATCATGTTAATGGCATACATCCATTTCCAACATCTTAACGTCCAACCACCGCCATCACCATCGCCATTTCTAACGCCATCCTCCAAGAAGAGTTTCTTCTCTCGGGCTTCTTAAAACAGTGTTTTAATGGCTCGATGGCTCCTTTTCTATGAAATGAAATCAATGAAAAAGGAAGTTGGATGGATGCGAAAGGTATTTATATCCAAATTGTATATATAGAAATCAAATGTCTAAGCCATTTATTACCCAACTTTATCGGAACGTAACATTCCGAGCGGAGCGAATTAAGAAAACGTGTTTGGCTGTGTTAGTAAATTGAATTATTATTAGATTCCCCAAGAAAGAAAAATACACGCGAATTGTTTTAGCCTGTCTGTAGGAAGTCTGGACTTGGTTAAATGGAAGATGGAAAATGCGAGTTGAGTCGAATGAGTGAGTGATGGATGGATTAGCTCGTGGTTTTCGTGGTTGTTGTGGTGGAACAGGGCTTCTGGGAAACGTCGCAGAGACGTAGTATTTAGGTAGTAGTGGTGAATTGGAATGAAACGGAATTACCGAACGGAATTCCAAGTTCCAACTTCCAGGTTAATCCAGCAGGGAAAAACAGGAAATTTTCTAAGTACAGAATGTAATATAATACAGCGTACTTAATACAATTGTCATTGTCATTAATTAATAACTTCACTATTTTTATTCAGGTTGTTGTAATCGTAGACGGAATCATTTTTATTTTGTTTGGTGATGTGGATGTCAACTTTTTATATTGTGAATGTAATTTTCGGAGCTCTTGAGTCTCGAGTCTTGAGCTCACATCGGATTACAGAATAACTTTGTTGTTGTGATATGATGTGAGCTAGTGCATGGCATTCCACGGCGTTTCCTTTGATGTCCTTGAGATACGTATGTACAATAGTACAATAAAAATAAAATCCGTGCAAGCGCAAGCAAAGAAACGGACAAAGCAGAGCGACAGGAATAGGAAGAAGGAAAAAATGCGACAAAGAATTTTTTGTTGTCGCAAGTAAAGTCGCTTGCTGGCATGTGATGATGCTTTAGAAGGACTGAGTGGAGGCAGGCAGTTTCGGTAATAATAGAAAACGGCAAAAGAGGAAAACAATGTTCCAAATGGTACAACTTCCAAGTTCCCAAACTTGTTCCAAAGTGTTTTATACCTAGACTGGTATGTGGAATGTCGACAGAGAGACTATAAAATAATGGCTTTGTGTGTGTCTGTTGTGAGTGAGAGAACGTGTGTGTTTTTCTAAATGCAAGTCCGAGAACTTTTTTTCCCAGCCAGTTTCACATTTCATCATCATCGTCATCATGAAATCCAAGAACGTGTTCAGTTAGTTTCTCTTCATTCGCACTTTTACTCTGTAAGAGATTTATTAATAAATGCAATTTTCGCCCGTCACACCCATCGAAAATAAAATGCTCTCTTGAGCTTTAGCTTTGTTTTTCAGTGGGATGGAACTCAGATTCCTGAGAACTCGTTCTAAACTCTGATGTTATCTATGTAGCCAAAGGTATAGTCAAAGTAAAAGCGACCAAAAGCACGATTCATGGTAAAAATGAGAACTCGCTGCCATTTCTACGAAAAACAAAATTAATGGTGAAAATCGGTGAAAATGACTGAAATGCGAAAATTTTATTTAAATTCATCCGGGCATAATTTTAAAGTTGCATAAAGTGAAAGAGAAGCAAGGTAATAGTACAAAGTAATTTTTTTTTACCTGTTTCAATTTTCAATCATTATTACTCACTTCTACTTCCACTTGTTATTCTAACGACACGACCTACATAAGATTGTACAAACATTTCCCGTGACTCATGAGTCACGTCACAATCACGATTTCACGACGAGTCAGTTCAAGTCACAGTTTGAATTTTTATTGCGAATATAAAATATGGAATTTAATTGCTTTTTCCTCTGTAAATACATTAATAATACAAAGTGTAAGCGTAAATGTATAGTAAAGAGAAAGTAGCAGAAAACGATTTGTGCTGCTTGCCACTTCTGACAAAAGTGAGTGAATGTGAGACAAACAAAGGAAATCAATATTTCATTAAAGCACAAAAATGTCCTGTTCTGTTACTGTCCTGTCATGTCATGTCAAGATAAAACAAGAGGCGATTTTACTACAAGCGTAGGCTGCGTTTGCTTCCATGAATCAACCATTCGATTCTGTTGGTTATTCTATTACGACATTATTGCTTGACTTATGCCTGTAATAAATTCATGCTACTACTCCACCGTTACTCTTACAACGGTTACAATTCAATTCAGTTGAATCTGGTTTCGTGTTGATAGCTGCTTGTTTTGTTGTAGGCTGTTTGTTTGTGAATGTGATGTTGATACTCTTTTTAACATTTCTAGCTTCAACCAAATTATTAATTAATAATAATAATGTTATTTTCAACTCAACTTATTTTTGTGTCACACGCCCCATTCTCATTGTTTTTAATTTTCTCTCGCCTATCTCTTTCACTTCAGTGTCATTCATTCTATTATTTGATTCATTAGCCTGTAATGAAATTTTCCTCACACAACTCTATTAATGGTAATAATGAAATGGTAATAGTAAACGCATTTATCACTATTAGTCCATTATTTAACCATTTGCCTTTGCTACTAGTATTTACTGTCATTAGTAAAGTTCACTTTGTGGACCGAAAATGGAAAGTGACACTTTTGTTTTTGTTATTTTTTCTTCTGTGATTGTATGTAGCATGTCGTGGTAGATAATTAAATGATTAATTGACTTTTTTGTTTCAACTAATAATTTATTTATGACGACCATGAAAAAATGAAAATGATCAAGAATTCGTGTACTAGTAAATTCCCTACTAAGAAATCGTAAAGATTTTTAGACGAAGGTTTGATTAAGGTATTTAATAATTAACGGTTGATTCAACAATTGAATTTGATTCTAATTATAGCTTTGTACTGTAATAATAAATATCAATATGTACAATTTTACACGCCCTCGCTCGCTTCACATTCGCATTCACGTCCACCTGTCATACATTTCACAATAATGCGATAGAAATCCTCGGCTCGACCTCATCTCATTTTCATCTCTCTCACGCAATAAAGCGATGGCGCCAACAGCCGCCACGTTGTCGGTCGGATAGATTGGAAAAATATTCAGAGTGAGCGATGGGACTGAGACCACAATGGGACGGGATCTGAACGAGGCGGGCGGGCGGATGGCACATGTCATGTAAATATTGTGAGATAGCGAAATGAAATGCTGGATTTTCACACGCATGCCAAAATCCTATTCAAACTAGATTTTCGCAAAATTCACAACATTTTTTTTCTCCATGAAACCACTGACTGACATGTAGATATCTGAAAAACTTACATTACCTGTGCGATTCCATAATAATTCGAATTTCCATTCTTTAAGTTTTGTGTTACAAATGTGAAATGTCAGGCATTTTCCTCTTAACACTCCAATTCCAACAATCCAAGGACACTGTAATAATGTGTAAGCAAATGCCTTCATTATACAGGTCATTCATGGCATTATCGTCGTCATTAAACGTTACCCGTTCCGTGAATAAAGGAAAACACGAATTTCATATGTTGCAAATTGCAAACAAAATCGCGACTGAAGTTGCATTGTATTGTCTTTTCGTATCATGCAAGCAATAAAGCCTCTAATACCCTAGAAAAACAGATTACCATGCAGCTTCAGTAAATAAAAGTGGGATTTGCAGTGGAGCAAAAAATAATAATAACAATGACGTGACTGATCTGCCATACCAAACAAAGCCAGCACAAACTGAAATTGAACTGAGCTAAAAGCAAGCGTTTGATGTTTTTTGCTGATGACGATGATGATGGGTGATAATTACTCATCATTATCCAAATCATCGTCATCATGATCGTCATCCGTTGCAGCAGAGTTACATGGTACAGTCACAATCTGTTTGTTTGCAATTCTAATTAGTAGGACATTAAAATGGCAGAACTCCTAAGTAAGCTTTAAGTGTTAAGTTGAGATGCGTGCGTTGCATTTGAATTTTTTTAATTTTTTAATTTTTGCATACGTATGTAGGTAGGCAAAACTTAGCCAACATTGAAAAATAGGTACGTTACTTATAAGATAAGTTTAGTGAGCCAGCAATTTAATTTAATAATCAGCATTTTAAAGTTTGAAGTAATGCTTCATTGAAAATTAATTGTTATTGCTGTTAGTTCGTTATTATTATGATCATTTGATTTGGATTGGGGTCAAAATGTTCATAGAATGTGACCTAAGTAAGCTTTAAGTGTTAAGTTGAGATGCGTGCGTTGCATTTGAATTTTTTTAATTTTTTAATTTTTGCATACGTAGGTAGGCAAAACATAGCCAACATTTGAGAAATAGGTACGTTACTTATAAGTTTAGTGAGCCAGCAATTTAATTTAATAATCAGCATTTTAAAGTTTGAAGTAATGCTTCATTGAAAATGAATTGTTATTGCTGTTAGTTCGTTATTATTATGATGATTAGATTTGGATTGGGGTCAAAATGTTCATAGAATGTGCGACAGAGACGATTTTCTTCAAATTTTCATTATAATCGTTAAAATTTATTGTTAGTTAGTAAATACAAAGTACAAAATATAAAAACCATTCATCAGTTTCAAGATGCCAAGCTGTAGATTGTATGTGTAGCGTTTATGGAAAAGTTTGGAAAATTAACGTAAAAATTTGGATAATCAGTGCTGATTATGCGGAAAATAATCAGTCTAACAAATCTCTGAAAACCTACGCACAGCATGACATGACAAAACCCAGCCCCCTCTCTGAAAAATCTAAATTTTACTGTTATTGTTGAAGAAATTAAGAAAATCGTTCAGATTTTAGATCCGCATTTGTGTGACTCTGAGCACACTCTGAGCAATCACATTATCGTAGCTTTCCTTAATAAACCTTGCTTTTAAGTGTCACTTCCTTCTCTGAGCTCGAAAAAAATTAACTTTTAGGTGCGTGTGGGCGTTTTTAGTGACCGGACAGGGGACAGTCGTCGAGTCGGTCGGCTTGCTTTGCTTTGTTAGGTAATGAAGGGCCATAAATTAAATTAGCCGACAAGATTAACGAACCTCTGCGAGTTCTTTGTTTCGTTTTCGTAACCAACTAACTAAGATTAACGAACTTTTAATTTTTTATTTTTATGCCGAGGTGTTGTGGGTCGCAGAAAAAATGTCAGTGTCAGTGTCATTTCTCAGAAAAAGCGAGGGCAAGGCAAAAGAAATTTGTTTGTTAATCCCGGTGGTCACATAAATACATCACTATCACATATTTCGTGCAAATAATGATTTATGGGCTATCCAAATGGGGAGTCATAAATAACATGATATGATACGAGGTGATAAGATACGTTATAAGAATAACTTCAGATTTGGAATCTACGACTTCTCCAAGACAAGACAGTTACAAAGATGTGGCATTAGATGAGAAATGTCTTACGTTCAACGTTAGGTAGATGCGACTTTCAGTGATCAGTCAGGAAGAAGAGAAGTATCGTACAGTCTCATATTTCAGTTGGAGTCAGTTATTTTTTAAGACATGGGAAGACGAGGTTGAAGTTGAGGGAAACTGAGTGAGACTGAGAGTAAGGGAAAGGGAACCTTCGGTTGGTTATGGTCTGCTGGAGCTGAGGTATATTTATTTTTGGCGAGTTCATCAATTCTTAAACTGGTTGACCAATCCCGTGGGAAAAGCTCGTTGGAAAAAAGATCGATTTCATTCAACCAGTACAGTGAACGAGCGGCCAGCTTCAGAAGTCCAACTTCCTTTTTCCTTTTCCATTTATTTTTTTCTTTCTCAAGAATGTATCACTTAAATTGCCTACATTTCTTTATTGTGCAATTCTATTTTCCTTTTCTTTGCTCAACTCTCAAAAATTGTTGGATAATTTACGAAACCACCGTTTCTTCTTGGAACACATTTAGAACCATTTTGATCACTTGTGTACTGTGTACATTTTAAGCATCATTTCAAACGGAACACGAATTCAGCTTGGAACTTTGGAGAATTGTAACGTGGTATTTACTCGCATTCACAATAATTAAACGGAATCATTTCAGACTTCCAGATGAATCAATAAAATGTACTAAATAGTACCAATACTTGCGCTTCACATAATTGGAATCATTGGAACATACATATTCCTAGAAGGTTCCATTTCACAGTTCCATTTAACGTTTACGGAAAGCGGAAGGAAGCAGAAATGAAATGCATGAAGTAGCAAGTACCTTAAAAAGGGAAAATGTGGCGTGGCATTAAAGAGCGAGGTGGAGGTGGAAGTGGATGTGGATGGGGAAGCTTAGCTTAATGGAATGCAGAAATAACGAGCTCATTCATTTCATGGATGTGCACCGTTCTTTCTTTCGTCGTTAATGAACAGAATATTTTTTTTGGATGGAATGGAACGGATCATGCCATAATAATAATATTATTAAGTAGGTACCTTAGTAAAGTTTCAGTCTTTTCCAGCTAGTGAATGACGCAAAACATCGCCTGACAGAAAAAAGATCCCGTTTTAGATAAGGGCTATTTTCATATGGAGATTCGTCCGCTTTATTTTTTTATTTCCAGAAGAAAATGACAGTATGGCTGTTATAGCTAAGGCTATGAGAGTGAGTTGATAATTAAGTATGTTGATATGCAAATATCAACTCCATACCGTGAGCTGGTTCTGTTCTGGTCCATGCTTGAAAGAGTTGATGTTGATGCTGAGCAGCTCCATCGAAAACCCCCAGAATTCACGTCAATGAGTTGAAATGTCCCAAATGGCCAATTTTAATACGGCTGAATGAGTGAAGGAAACGAGTTGATACTGGAGTTAGAGTTACCTCAACATGAGCTTATGCTTGCTGTGGGTTGGGTTCAGGTTGAGTGAGATGAGTCGCCAGAGGACTTAATTTTTTTCATTTGGGTAATAGTAGGTAAAAGCGGATGTTAACGTTATTACATTGCTATACATATATTGCTGAATTACCATTATTTAAATATCACGCAGATTCAGTGCTCACAATTAATTACGTACCTCGGCTCGTTTGAATTTTAAAAGTTTGTCATCATTGAATGAGATTTTTAGAGAGATGAAAAAAGTTGGATTTTCCAACTCGACTGTGTGGTCTAGTGGTAAAGGTGCTCGCATGGTATGTTAATATTAAGTAACACTGAGAAGATTTGTCATTCTGAGTGGGATGGGGTGAACAGGATAAACAGGACAATTTCGTAGCTCACTGTCCATGAATATGCACACGCGGGTACCGCGATCGCTTGCTGTAATGAAAATCTTCACTGGTACTGAATCCCAGGGCGCGAGAGATCCAGGTTCGATTCCTGGCACAGTTGTTATTTTTTTAGAAAAGAAAATTGTTTCATTTAATTCACATTCACCTCAATTGCAGTGGTCTACTTCATTATTTATTTTATTGGTCTGTTTCGGGTCGTCCAACAGCAACAGTTAAATAAAAACCTTGAGAAAGCAATTACATACCTAGCCAGCCGTATTAATGTGAAAATGAAAATTTAATGCGCGATACGATTCGTTCCCTGAGTCGTTTGTGTGCGAGTCTCGACGGGGAAAATGCGATTTTGCGACCAGACATCGCAATATCATAACTAACCAGAATGCTGCTTGTCTTGTGTCCTGTTGTGTTTTAAGTGTTGTTATCCAATTTCCGTTCGAAATTCTCCATCCTATTCCATAAACATTTTCCCACTTTCTCCGAGTGATAACGTCCGCGAATTTTCTCAATTTTACTAGCTAAACTACCTAAAGTGTCTGCCATTTATTATTATTAATTATTTTTCCTCCCATATCTGGTCATATTTAGTGAAGTGTTCTTAAGTAGTATTTTTATCGGTTCATGTTCATAATAAGCATAAATTTTACTGCGTAGTAGATAAACAAAAATATGGAGAAAGCGAGAGAAAGTTCCGTATTTATTAAATACGAAGAAAAAGCGTATTTTATTTTACGTATTCCGTCGCTTCTTAAAAAGAAATTCTAAAAGAGACCACAAAAAACGGGCAACAGTTTTTTTTCTTTTAGTCTTACAACACGCGTCTTCTTCACCTAATACGTGCTCAAATTTACTTAGGTTTTTGGTTTTATTTTTGTACCTTGTTTTTTCCTCTTCACTCTCTACTCCAAATTAGCTGCCTTCTTCATTTCATTTTTTTTCTTTCTCCGTTCTTTGAAGAAAAAGAACGTCAAATATCTAAAGAATTTTTTGCTTCAAGATGGAGAATGAAAATGAAACAAGGATGGGAACTGAACCGAGCGACAGACACAGAACGCAACTGCTGAGATAGTAGCTCTGTCATAGCTTTAAAGGCTCTAAAAGAATTTTTTTGCTTCAAGATGGAGAATGAAAATGAAACAAGGATGGGAACTGAACCGAGCGACAGACACAGAACGCAACTGCTGAGATAGTAGCTCTGTCATAGCTTTAAAGGCTCTAACCTCTACAAGGAAGGCACTTGTTTTATTTTCATTCTGCTTTCTCCTTAGCTCATTCCGTTCCGTTCCAGAAAACCAAAAAAATGTTCGTTCACAATTGCAAATTGCGAACAAGTTTCAAGAAGACCGGGAGCTATGTACGTGCCTATCTAACCTATGATATATGAATTATTCGTTCCGTTCCAGAAAACCAAAAAATGTTCGTTCACAATTGCAAATTGCGAACAAGTTTCAAGAAGACCGGGAGCTATGTACGTGCCTATCTAACCTATGATATATGAATTTTCCGAGTTTTCAAAGAAACAAAAATAGAGAAATAAGTACATACGTGATACTTTTTTTTCTTTCAAATGTACAGATGAAACGAAATGAAAATCTGATGATGAAGATAAAGATGCGTCATAAGAATAAATAATAATTCATACGAGGCATGAGCATTCCTAATTATTTCTAATATAGCATAATGCACTGCCTACGGATCTACTTTTCTTGGAATATTTTCCCTCTTATCTCAAGCAAAATAAAATACTTTCTCGGAACGAGAACATTCATCTCCAATGTTCGTGAACTACTACTGTTAGCCTGTTTTGCATTGCAAACTAGAAAATTTTATTGGAAGAAAGAATTTTCCTTGTCTGAGTCTACTGATCTCAACTGAAGCATTATGTTGGCAAATTTTGTAGTCCGATGACAATAAATATCCATAATCAATAAAGCTAGACATAATAGAATTTTTTGTTAGTGGCTGAGATTTTTCTTTCGTCAAAGAAAATAATCGTGCTCGTCGGCTCTTACCTTTCAGTAGTTCGAATAATAACATTAACATTGGACACGACACGCGATTTTGTTAGTCTTAAGACTTTATTACCTACGCTGAAAGTTGTTTTACTGAATTCTGTATTGGTTTATAGAATGCAAGCAAGGTAAAAGTGGGACAATAACAATAACAATGAACACGCTCAGCTCATGTTTCATAACAACTTCAGACTTCAGGAGAAAACTCCCCGAGACGAGCACGAGCTGAGCTGAGTGAAAGCTTTTCTTTCTGTTTCATCGCTCTTTTTAGGCTTTTTTCATTTTTTCAGCATACTTCATCAAAGATTTTGTTTTGTTTTTTACAATATTTAGAGACTTTAATAGAAACGGGAAAAATAAACATGAAAATTTTGTGGTTCGTTGTTGCTTGTTGTAGTGCTTTGTTATTTTAGCTGCTCTTTTTTCGATGTTTGTTTAATTCAACTTGAACAAGTTAAATCCACCAACAAGAAGCAAGAAAACATTCGTCGTTTTTTCATTCTGTTGTTTTGTTTGCTCAAGCCTGCGAACTGGGAAACATAAACAAGCGAAAATAACAAAGTAATGTACATAAAACATAAACAGCAAATTAGGTTCGTAAAGTGATGTGATGGAGTATTTTAGTTGCGTTTTTGGTAGACGAGAGTCAATAAATTTGCCGGGTTTGACTAAAAATACCAGGTTCTTTGTTTTACATTGTTTTCCGTGTTTTTCCTTTGCTTTCATTTTACAATTATTATTATAAAAGAAAGGGTTCATTCATTCATTCATTCATTCAGTAAATTCTGTCTGAGTTGGAGCTGAGTGAGTAAGACTCAGCAAGGATTTTTTGTTTGTTTGTTTTGGTTTCGGTATGCTAAAAATAGCGAAATGAAAAAGAACTTTAGCGTAATTTACGATTTCCTGTTAGCATGCGTTACAATTACGGTCAAATTCAATGACATGACATGACATAATGTGTTGATACTGCGCTTCAAGTAAGTTATTTTTAATGAAGGAGAAAGGAGGAAAAAATAGAAAAAATTCCGTTCTGATCCGTTATTAAAAAAATGTTTTCATCTTGGAAGTGTCAACTTTTCAAACATTGTAATGGTACGCCTACACACAAATGTGTATGTAAATGTAGTGAATGTAGCTGTCGTGGCTCCTGTGAGTTTATAATGCCATAGTGCCTCCAGGGTCCTTATGGCATTATGGGCATTATA
>VYYJ01005249.1:0-11488 GCA_021029165.1 Cyphoderus albinus
AACAAGGTTGTCTGAAGTCCCCTTTCGCTTACCATTAACATGACAATTTTTATACAGTTTACACTAATGTATTCAGGATAAACCATACATCCATAACTTTTAGCACAATCTGAAAAAGCTCAAAACATTATTGTTTTGAATATTATCGACAAACTAATCTAAACATCCAACTTCACACAAATATGGCACCAAGCGGCCCAACCGTAACATATTTTTTATTTCTGGAATTCCTTCGACTTACTAGCGCTGTCAGTCACGGAAACATTGTAAATTTTCCGAACATGCGTGAATTTATAGAAGGAGCTAATATTAAATACTACACAAAACGTGGACGCTTCTACATTTCAGACGAAAATTGGAATTCAATGGAAGCAAATGTAGATTTAAAACTGCTTGTGGAACATTTAGCCAAACTCTCCTCACCACATAATACATTCATCATGCTGGACAACTTTCCAGGAATTGATATTCGTAATACGGAGTATCCCACTTTACTACGTCGACCCATTTACCTATCGCTTTGTAGCTACTTTCCCTTTGACTGTATCAAAGAAAAATATTTGATTCCAATTGAACTAGTAAACAGGAGTGTCGTCACATTAAAAAACAGAAAACTTTATTGCTCGGTGTCGCATTTATTTCTAATGCAAACTGAGACAGATATATGCATCTGTGTCAATTTTCTTAAATACATGGCAAATTCAAAACCATGGTCTCTTCAAGTCCAAGTTGAACTGCTACCAAAAGTACTAAATATGTATAAACAATTTATGTTTCCTGTGGGGTTGTACACACACAGAATGTTTTATGACGAGGGAAACCTTCCGTCGGAGATACCAATTTTACGTGTTTGGATTGCAGATGCCTATTATATGACAGGGAGTTGGACCCACCGTAACTACAAAAGCGTTTTACATTTAAGAGTTAAGTTTTGGATTTCAATAGGCGGACTCAGAGTTATATTAGATAACACTATGATATATAATATTAAGCCAGGGATAGCCATGCAACCTAATAAAATAATTTATTGGAAGACTTTTGCAAAAGGATTTCATGACCCTTTGAAATATATCCAGGAATGTCGCAAAGTATCTGCGTCAAAGCACCCAACATTGATTCCAGGAGATAAAGAATTTAATCCGGTAGAATTGGTGCGTTGGCAAATTGCTGAGTCTCTTATATCAATTATGGGTAATTATACCACCCAAATTTCAAATCAACTAAGATACATTTGCCAGAACGGCAAATTGGTGAAACGTCACGCGAACAACAAAAAATATTCGACTTTGAAGGTTAAAATTGAAATTCGTACATATTTGCTAGAGGAGAAAGGAAAAACATTTATATCTCGAATTCGTCTTCCAGAACGTTTAACTGATCTACAATTTGTAAGCTGCGGGAAAGGCGTAAC
Organism: Cyphoderus albinus; assembly: GCA_021029165.1. Taxonomy (NCBI): domain Eukaryota; kingdom Metazoa; phylum Arthropoda; class Collembola; order Entomobryomorpha; family Paronellidae; genus Cyphoderus; species Cyphoderus albinus. The sequence continues at coordinate 1,412 of VYYJ01005249.1, forward strand.
CAATCCAATGGCTTTTGAGCAACTAATTACCGCCTTTGATTTTAAGTGTTGGTGCTTCATGATAATGACGTACTTAACAGTGCCTTGGATTTTATTATACATGACAAGAAACCAACGCGAATTTGGTTGCATGGACTTAACAGAAATGGTTAGATGTGCCATGGTTTCGGTAAGTGGATTGGTAGAGCAGGGTGATTTGCTACTCAGTTGCCATAAGAAAACGAGTTTCAGGCTCTTGGCATCGATTTTCGTTTTATCTGGAATATTATTCAGCAATGGATATAAGAACACAAATGTGTATATCCTAATAACACCCCGAGCACCAGTTCCTTACACGGCATTGGAACAACTCATTGTAGATGATTTTAGCATTCGAACGGCCGTTCTCAAAATTGGGGTTAAACTCCAGCCTAGACTAAATTATTCAATCAAGAAACATGTAAATCGTCATAGTTTAAGTATACTTGCGACTGCAATTGTTGAATCTGAAGTTCGAAATTTGCCCAATCATAATTTACGGCTGACGTCTTCAATGCATCCTCTACTTGCAGACGAATTGGGCCAACTAATTAAGATACGATTGGATGATTTAAGAAAGAAACAATATCAAGATGCATTAGACAAATATGAAGAAACTCAGAAAGCCAATGTTGAAATTGTAAAAGATTTTCTCGCCATCGAAAAACGACTTTTATTCAATTTTGTTTTAAAATGTAATAAAACGGCTCTGGTTTTGCAGAAGTATAGATGCATCGAGGCGGCCAGGAATTTGACAAGTTTAAACAGAAAGTACGTCTACATTGGTAAAGAAATTTACAAGAACCGAACTTTGGGAATTGCCTTTAGTGGAGTTACACCCCGCCATATAATTAGAAGGATTAGAGGTGCGTTATCGTCAGGTATCTTTGAATGGTTTCCAAAACTACAGGAGGGCAGTCTGCCGAATGGAGACGCATGGGGACGACGTGAATCGACAGAGAAACCGAATATGAATGGCAATGTTGTAGTTGTGTTTCTCGTGTGGTTGATTGGGAACGCAGCCGGGCTTTTTATTTTTACATGTGAAAACCTCTCGAGAAGTTTTGTTGCATTTCATACTGTAATAAAAGCTACGGTACGATTTCTTATACAAAGATGCTGCGCAGGAATTAAAAAAATGGAAGTCATAGATTTAAAAAAAAAAATAAGCGTAAATCCGTAAAGCGTAAGTCCGGTAAGTTTGAGCACCACACATATCACTTCAATTAATAAATTTGATAGTGTGTTAACTAGCCGATGACGAATTACATACATACCTGGTTTATAAAATTAAAGTCCAAAGTGTAAGTACCCAGAATATTTTTGAGTAATTCAGTGTAGCTTTACTGTGTGATAAATTATACAATAAAAATGACGTTTCAAAATAATTCTACACTACTTCTTTTTAGCTACTGCTGTATGTAAATACTCTATAGTACATTTTTTAAAACTTGATGCACATTAATTTAAATTCTTATTTGTATTTCTTTTAAATTTTGAGCAGACAAACGATTAGACAAAGGATACAATTAGACTGTGACAATGCATGTGATTTAGAAGACTTAACGTGACGTAGATTTAGTTTAGCATTTACGCCCGTTTCCGAGTCCTAGAAAGTTACCGTAAGAGCTTAGAGTTAGGATGTCATATTTATCAAATAGATACTCCGTATTGCCTAAATTAAAAATTGAATCAAGTAATTTAATTATTTTCTGTTCACATATTAATTACATAATATTGGCTAACAATATGATTTCATAATACGCTTAAATATGTTTAACTACCTGACGCAGTGGAGCATAGACCCCTGCTGGGAACGTATTTTCCAGGAACCACATCATTTTTACATGACTCTACGCACGATACACATCGTGCTCGGCAAACATAAACCTCTTCCATCTTTTCAGGATCGACACCACCGTATATATGATTTGGCGTAATAACATGATGTCCTACGGAAGGTACCCAGATGACAGACAGATACCGATGAACTAACAACTGAAATAAAAAATCCATATCAGTTTCAAGATGGACTTTGTTGCTACAGATTAGAGAATTGGTGGGTCTACCTCAATATTCCGAGGAGGAGAATTTCGACCGTCGTAGCCAAAACCGTACTGGCCCATGCCTGAGGTTGGGTGAACGTAAAATTTGCCGGGAACGAAAGTGTTATCTTTAATGATTTCGCCACGCGCCACGTAAACGGTTTGATTGAAATTTGGGTTCTCTTCCAATTGCAATCTTTGCCATCCACCTCCTTCAAGTTTTGAGATGATGACGTCGCTGCGTTGAACCCATTCTATGTCAGTGGGAGTCGCTTTGATATTTCGTAGCTTTTTAGCGTTCGTCTTACAGGATCTCCCATTGCCGGCTGCTGAAGATTGACCGAATTTGCTCAGCGTCAAAATTTCGAATCGGTGGGCGATTTTTTCTCCACCTAAATTCGTGGAATGAAAATGCTTTACGCTCTATTTTAATTCAATAGTAAATGTCTTATTAATTAATTTTAGTGTCTCACAGTATTCATAAACGCAAAGTCCTTTGCTCGGAACATATTTACCTGGTACTCTCGTAGATGTACGATTTTTATTAAGAGCACGACAGATAAACACTTCCTCATTAAACTCTGGGTCGACGCCACCATAAATGATATTAGGTGTTATGGGAAAATGTCCTATAGCTGGGATCCACTCGACAATTTCATTCGAGTATGCCAAAAGCTCAAAATCACCTTTTCCATGGCCAAAACAATAAGTGTTGCCATTGATTGCTATACACCCCTTTTCACCTTGAGATGGATGGTCATAAAACCAGCCTGGAATGTAGGAACTTTGACCAGAGGGCTTAATTCTTGCTACGTAGAAATCCATGGTCTCAGTTCCTCCTGCTACCACCAGTTCAGATAAATTGACTTGGGCTCGTTCCATCCATTGCACCTTTGTAAACGGACTTCTGTCAACAAGCAAACAAATGGGCAATAACCACTAACCAATTATATTAAAGAGTATATCGATTAGTGTGATAACATATCGTTTGTTGGCCGAATACATGCCTTCCCGAACGTGAAGGGTGATTTTTGCCCGGAAACCTATTGTGTCTGTTTCAACATCAATATTTTTCGCAATTCTTTGCCGCTATTTTCTATGTTTTATATCAAATTATTATTATTCACAAAATGTCGACGTCAAATCAATTTCTCTATCGAATGAGATATCGCTCAAATTAAGGTGACTTGACGTTTCAGAGTTATTAAAAAAGGGAGTGGCTTTTCAACTCTGAAAGGCCACTGTATATCAATGAACAAAAAAGAATACAAATCGTACGGTAGGTTATGTATATTGTAAACAATCATGATTTCATAGAAATCTTACTGGTAAACGTAAGGATTGACTTCATGCGGAACCGGCTTGCTACCCTCTGCTTTTAGATGTATTTGCTGCGGAAAATGTTATGACATAAAATAAAATAAATATAAAATATCTTAAACTAAACACAATCCAAACACAATCCAATTTATGAGTATAAGGAATGCTTTTCTATTTTCATACCGATTTGAACTTTTGTAGCAGCGGAAATATAAACCAGCCTGTCAAAACTGCTAAGACTGAAATGGTCACACAGATACCGAGAACTATATTTGAAACTTTCATATTGCTATTGCTTCAGGAAAATTTCAGAGTTTCTTCCGTCTTCACTGCTTACTTCCAACTTTGTCAGCTATTTAATCTTATTGGAAATAAAACGAGATGCGAGAGTCGTGCGTGTTTTAGTGGTGACGAAAAATGTTTGTTGTCCATTCATCATTAGTCATCAGCCATGACTCATCAACTTATTTATGTGACATATTGTTATCTATCACCAATTCCCGGAAATGAGTGCTGACTGAAACGTAAGCTTCCTGTCAGCATTTTAGATGGTAAAATTGGTTGGGCATTATTATAATTAGGTTGGTTTTTGTAAAGTAATAAACAAAGTGAAATACATACAACTAGACTTACACATACAAGCTAACACAATTTGAGCAAGGAGAAGTTTTAGAGTTAGAGTCCGATTCTGGAGACCGGACGTAGCTGCGTAGATTAGATAACACTTACTAGGGCTGTTTTGTTGCAAGAATTTATAAGTTAGAAAAAAATATATTTATGAATAAATATGATACATTATCACATCCGTTTTTGAATCTGGTTACAAAACAAAGTTTGCGATGATTTTCAGAACAATTTCGTACTGTTCAATTGGAAAACGCAACTCGATATTTCTGGCAATATAGACCATCAATTTCTTTCAAGAATTGTCAAAGTGAGTGACATTTAAATAATATGTAATACATGTTCAATATATGCTACTTAAAGTCAATTTCAATATGTTAGTTAAATTTTAAAAATTTGAAAAACAACTTAACTAAATACACTTAAGAATTAAATTGTTGCATTGTGTGCTATGTAGTCACATCACATGGATATGAATAAAATTATGTACTTTCGTAATATTCCATAATAAACAAATATTTTGAATACACCAGTCTTGCGCAGTAAGCAATCAAGTTTACCTTATCATACTACATAAAGCAGATTGACTACAAATGCAATTTGCGTCATTGGTTTCACCCAAATTTCCCACAATATTTTACATACGTTTAAGAATAATCAGGAATGCATCAAATTTACATTAACTTATCTATGTATGTATAAAGATTTCTTCAACCAACTATATATATGTATGTTTTGAATAATTTAACTGTTAATTAGCCTAAATTATATCATGATTGAATCATGGAAAAATCCCCAATTTTATATCTTGTTACGTTTGTAGTAATAAATTATCATCCATCAATCAATCCGCTCTTATCCGAAATTGTCAAAATTATAATTACTCAAATATAAGTGAAAGTAACTGAATTCAATTTACAAGCCATTTACAAATAACCGCTATTGCAAATTGTCACGTTGACTAATGCTAAGCTAACAAAAATGAATTCTCGTGCGAATCTTCAACTACCGTTTTTTAATAACAAATATATTTTGAAATGGAACCTTCAATAAAAATTCCAGTTTTGATTTTACTGGTACTGGCGTGTACTAGTTTTAGTTTTAGTAAAAATTTAAGTGGAGATGATGGTGGTCTGTTTAGAAAGGTGCAGTGGTTGAAACGAGCCGAAGTTAATTTGTCTGAGTTGGTGGCAGCCGGAGGAAGTGAGACCACGCCTTACTACATAACAAGAATTAAACCCACTGCTGACAGTTCCTACATTCCAGGCTGGTTTACACCTCATCATCCATCTCACGGAGAGAAGGGCTGCACAGCATTCAATGGCACCAACTACTGTTTCCACCATGGAAAAGCTGATTTTGAGCTTTTGACATACTCAAATGAAATAGTCGAGTGGATTCCGGTTCAAGGACATTTACCCATAACACCAAATATTATTTATGGTAGCGTCGATCCCGAGTTTAATGAGGAGGTGTTCATCTGCCGTGCTGTAAATAAAAATGTTACATCTTTGCTACTTCCCGGCAAATATGTCCCAAGCAAAGGGCTTTGCGTTTATGAATCATGTAAGACATTAAAATTTCAATATACAATTATGACTAGATAAACACATCTTGAATAATTTTCCTTCTCGAATTTAGATGGAGAACGGTTAGCCCACAGCTTTGAAATTTTAGCCTTGAGTGACCTGGGAAAATTTAATCAGGCCGGCAATGGCAGATCATGTGAAACAACAGGATCAGTCAAGCCTGGAAGTGCTTCAGTCTTGGAATGGAGAAATCGGGGCAACCTGATTATTTCTGACCTTGAAGCAGGCGGGTGGCAGATTGGACTAACTGGTGGAGATCCAAACCTTAATTACACAGTTTACGTAGCAAGGGGAGAAATTGTTCAGGATAGCACGCTTACTTTTATTCCTGGTAAATTTTACATACACCCTGGCCATGGTATGGATAGTTATGGTTTTGGATATGACGGCTACTACATCAAACCAAATTATATTGAAGTAAGTCGTTACGGCTATTTCATCGACTATTTTACATAAAAAGCAAATTTATATTTAATAAAAATTGTTGTAAATTTCAAGTTACTCGTTCACCCACCAAGGTCGGTTTCCTGGATTCCAGCAAGAGGACATCACATCATTACTCCATATAATATCTACGGCGGCATCGATCCCGAACAAATGGAAGAAGTTTTTGTCTGCCGAGCGTACCACCGACGATTTGTAAATGTAACGTATTTGGTGCCAGGAAAATATGTTCCAAGCAGTGGACATTGTGCAGTGGCTGCTGGTAAAATTTGTTTTCCAAATTTTTTTCTTATATATGTATAAATTATATTGTACTAACTTTCATTATATTTTTAATCTAGATGGTTTGGAATATCTTTACGATAAATATGAAATGCTCATTTTGAATAACCACGGAGTGTCCCTTGGACTCGGGAATGGTCGGAGGTGCTGAGATCATTTGTATAATTATCTTTTTGCCGTTTGCGTCATTACATGTGTCAATCAATGACAAATTCATAGATAACTGATAAACAAAACTACATTAATTGACAGAAACATTAAAAAATATCTGTCGATTACAAACTGTGTGCATTATTGATTTAGTGATAGCAACGGTATACCTATATAAATTCCACCAAAATCCATTACACCGCATTCCATTGCATGAATAAGAATGAGTATTACCAATACATACACATCAACAATATTTGCACACTAATAGTAAGTAGTAAGCAGGAATGAGTATTTTGCAGGATTATTCATACAGTCAAGGCACAAAATCAAAGAAGTAGAATTTTATTTTTGTACACATAATTTGTTGCAAGGAATGAAGCTTTACGAATGCCGTAAATCAAAAACCAGCATGTTGGCTCCACCTGTTGTTTAAATCTAGTACATATTTTATTTAGCTAAAGCTAAAATATTCAAGGGGAGATTTTTACGTATTTTACTACTAGATAATATCTAGTAGATATTACGTTCCATCTCACTGTATAGTAATTGAACACTTGCGTACGTGTAACCCACACAATAAAACAATAACCAATAGAAGAAGGACAAGTTACACTGACGTCATTACGTGTGTACGATGCAATGCATACTTGGAGGTCCACTTTTGTAACACTCGTCTCGTCTCTCCGACTTGTAAAGTGTAAAGATGTAGCTAAAACATCATTAGACTTTACAGTGTTGAGAATTCCCATCTGATTTAATTTCATTCTCACTTTCACAATATTTGTTTTAAAATATTTATTTTTACTCACAAAACAATAAAAACAGGATAAAATGGAGGGTGACAAAAAGAAAATCGAAGAACTTCGAAAACAACTTGAAATAAGCAAACGGTCCATGCAGGAAATTATGTATCAAAATATGGCATTGATTAACGCGAAAGCAAGTCTGGAGATGGATTTGGAAAGTCACAAGGCCGAGACGGACACCAAAATAAAAGCGTTGGAAGATAAACTTGTGTTAAGTGAAATAAAAAACGGCGACTCCAATCATGGAGGTGCTGAATACGCAGAGATGCACAAAGCTGACCAAAGGACAATTGCGGAATTAAAAGAGACGCTTTCGGAGGAACGCCGTAGTTTTCAGCAGAAGTACGACAAACTTCACCAAGCAACTTTTTTTCTTCTAAACAAGTATAGGTCGATCCGTCGACGGTCCGTCGAGAAACGACGTCAGGATCAAATCAATTTTGAAGCAGGCAAATTGAATCCAAGTGTTCAAGAATTGGGTCCTGACAGCATTGACATTGAGGCTTTCGAACAATTGACACCGCAGCAAATGTTATTTGGCAAGTCGTTTCAACCAGATGTCTCAAAGACACCAAGGGTCGCTGTGGCGTCTATCACTGGAAACTGTGGGGTTCAAACTGTAAGTAAATACTTAACAATTGTTTTAACATCAATAATCTGTAAATTTGTTGTAGTTTGTTCAATGATGGATATTCAATTTTAAGGCTGAAATTTCGCAAAAATCAAATCAATCCATTGTATTATTTGCGGGTGACGTGACTATGAATACCGATGAAGGAAATAAGCAGGTGCAAAACAAAGCAAAGTCGCAGGCATTGGCTACCACTCATGGTGCGATCTCCGAGCAGGAGGTACTGGAAATGGACCGAGTATGTTGTCTGAATATATTGATACCACATATTGAGTAAATAAAACTCTTTTAAGTACAATGCGATTTTTTTTGCAAATAGTTTCAGGAGGCGTTTCGTCATCTTCCAGCATCTCAAACATCTCGAGCGATTTGCATCACGGTGACTACAAACAGAGACAGCGACGATCAATCTGCTGCATCAACGTCAAGCTACGCTGACACTCCACCGCGACCAACTACGGTACCGTTTAAACGGAATGCGACAACACGGATCACATTGAGGCGTATTAACCGTTCCGCGCCCCCATATAACCAATAATCAATGTTGCTTTTAAGGTTTGTGGAGTAAAATCTTTGATTCGGGAGTTGATAAATAATTGGGAGTGGGGTGATTTAAAATAGCTTTAAAAAAATAATTCGATTTAAATTTCAATGCAATTGTTGTGTTGCTACTACATGGCTAGATCACGGTAATGGCACTCTCATTGCTAAATCATTAAAATAAATGTTACGTAAATGTAAAGAAAAGTAAGTGTAAAGTAATGTAAATCAGTAAATGTTAAATTAATATATGTAAATATTTTACGCCGTCGGTTAAATTTCAGTTTTTTTTAGATAATAGCGTTTATGCAAACAAATACCATCGATGTAATAAGCTTTAAAGTTTCCAAAGGTCTTGTCACATAATTCAAATACAGAACATCTTACATACTTCAACTAAACTTAATTAGCTATACAGTGCCAAATGAGTTAACCTGATTAACCAATGTAATTTTTTAAAACTTAGTTGCCACTAAATTTGTTTTAATTATGACAGTATAACTTCCAGTCTATGTATAACAAATAATTTTTTTTGCAAAATCAAATTGCATTTAAATTTACTTAGATAGTTGCTCTCTACTTTAGTTAACCTCAATTAAAATTATTTTCTCTTTACTAGTGTAATTTGATTGTTAGCACGGTTATCACAAAATTTTGCGAAAGTCAAATTTATTTTTTATTTGAACTCAAACTGAATTTAAATTTGAGTTCAAATTTTGTAATCCATACCGGATTAATTTTTAATTGAGTTTTATTGAATTTAAATTTTTCAGTTTGAAAAAATATTTTGATGAATTGAATTTTCAAATCAAATTAGCTTCAACTCAGAATTAAATGGATATGACTACATGTTAAATTTTCGAATCTATTGCGTTATGTTTTAATTCATGTTGGAAATAAATTCCGTTAAAACCTGTACATTAGTTTAGCGAAACATGTATGTTTCCGTAGTTGATAATTACATTTATTAACGCTAAATTAATAGAGTTATTTGATATTGTAAAATCTGATTGGAACGAATAAAATTATTACTACAAACAAATAAAATTCGACTTCCATTTCCGTGTTCAGTACGATTACGACAGTTTAATTATCTATTTTTGATAGAAAACACAGAATGGGGAGAGTTCTACGATGCCACTTGCATTGACTCAAAAGTTAGTTTTATGAATATGGCCTTTAAATCGGCTTACGAGTGCGCTTTTCCGTTACGTATGAAAAGAGTTTCCACTGAAACTTGTGAATGGGTAACAACTAAAATAAAGGCAGTAAGAAAGCAAATGAAGTCTTTGCCGCATTCAGGTCCAGAATATAAATGCCTTAAGCATGAAATGAATAAACTGGTCCGCGAAGCAAAAGTTAAATACAAAGAGAATATTCAAGGTAGGATAGAAGCAAATACCAATTCCATGCACAAAATCATTAACCACACATTTGGTATCAAACAAAACGTTTCAGCGGTAGAAAAAGTGATGATGGCATTAGACTGTAATAGTATAAGTGATACATTAAATAGAATCAATCAACATTTCTCTGAAATTAACAATAGGTATGATCCTGTCAGAAAGCAAAATATTATCAAACCCGTCAATGGAGAATGTGCATATGTGAAAGAGTTTCAAGTT
>VYYJ01005250.1:0-11487 GCA_021029165.1 Cyphoderus albinus
AATATGTTTTAATAGATATCCCCGGTATTGACTGAAGACGCAAATGAAACCTTTTGTTTTCTAGACGGCGACACTTTACAACCGCCGTCAGAGAGACTTTTTTGCTTTTCTCTTTTGACTGAGCCACAGCCAACTGTTCATTATTATTATCGCTTTTCCTTGTTTATTCTCTTTCTGTGCTTCCTTAAAATTCCTCATCTCATCTCTGCTCCATCATCAATGAAGATAATTATAGGAAGTGGGTAAAAATAAATAAATAGCTGAAAAAATTATGTAAAGGTAAGTACAGTGCATGCCATTGGGGCACTCTGGAGACTTGACTCCGGAGCTGAAGTGACTCCAAAGATGGGACTTTGCGATGCGCTGATGACGTTGTTGATGATGATGAGGATGACGACAGCTTTCAAATGGAAAACTCTCGTAAAGACAATAATAATTGTATGAATGTATTAATTTATCCTCTTAAAATATCTTTTCTCTCCAACGTCCCCACCTTTGCAGAACATAACCCTTAGAAAGAGACAGACGAAGACGGCCAAAGCCAGTTTAGTTGAACATTAAACATTTCATGAAAGAAAAAGACGATTACTATCATTATCACCACCGCCCCGTACAAAATAGTTATAGTTATGCATAGCTGTGCCACAAAAGCGTAAACATGTTATATCCTCCGCTTGCTTGCTTTTCCCAAAACAAAGCATTTTGTTTATTTATTCTGTTCTATTCCAGCCATTTACTTATTTACGTGGATCTATCTGATTGTGATTATATAATTATTAGGTGAGCATTTATTTATAAGCAGTTAACATTGCGTTTGAGTTTGTTAACACCGGCGAGGATTTGTTACATGAAAATGTAATGGGAAAAATAAAATGTCGCTTGCCTCTACTTGGCATTGTTAGATATTATTACCCACTATCAATATTACCCACAACTTTGCCGCTTCTTTCCCTTACACATCGTAATGTGAGGTGAAGTAATGCAAGGTAATGTGATGACGAGAGGTTAAAAATAACTAGGCCTGTCTACTGCTAACAACTAATAATACATTATGCATTGCCATAATGGCCTATAAATTTACATGAATTTCCTTTTCCACAACAAATTATAATCCAAAACCAGATAACTAACCGCTCATCACACACTCGTCCGTTCACAATGCAACGTAAGTCTAATAAATTGTTGCTTCATAAAATCCATCAAAATATTTACGCTCACTCTCGCATACCTCGTTTTATTTTATTTTATCTTATTTTATAGTGTGCCATAAGCCGACAATACCACAGAGTTAAGAGGATTGGAAACCAACCGGCCTAATTATAATTCCACCTGTTTTACCCACAAATGACCCATAAGCTTTTAATATTACTTTTCTTAACTTTACAGAGATAGGATTTTCGAAAGGACTGGCAATAATATTAAAATGTATAATGTTATGTTTACTGGTTAGTGGCACATTTAAATAATTTATATTGACGATCTGACTTCACTTGTTTTCAGAGGGCTTGTTGAGTTGTTTCTATTTGAAAGCAGGAGTGGAGCTGCGCGTTACTGAAAATACTACACCTGCTCTGTTCGCTTCATACCAGTCTTCATTTTCACTTTTATCCTTTATCTTCTTCCTTCCTTCATTTTCCACCTTTCAATTTCGTTCGCCCGACTCGGATAATAAATTTGCTCTGTGGTGAGTTGCTGGCCCACATTTTCTTCTTTTGAGTGCAGTATAACAATAAACAGTAAATAATTTAAAGTAATAATTATGTGGTTTATGCTCTATGCTTTTACGGGGGGAGGGGGTTGGAATGAAATGAAATTTATTTCTCTCAATTATTACTATCACCTCATCATCCCGATTACTGTCATTTTGTGTGTCATTCGCATCCACCGTCTTCTCGTTACTCAGACTCACCATTTGTCCATAAAAATATCAGAATGTTCGTTATGCTGCCTATTTATGAACAAAATCATTTCGTCTATTTTATGTTCGGGTATAAAGATACACATTATAAAATACAAATGCAATATATTTACAAGACGAAAAGAAAGTAGCGCAAAACCTGTACATTTCTCAGTTTGATTCAAATTGAAATGTATGCTTTATGTATGTTTGCAATGCGACATTTCCCTACATCACAAAATTATCAATTTTAGGTTTGCCGATTAAAATTGATTATTCCGACATATTTCAAATTAAACGCCCTTTCCCCCACACGGCTAACTATTGCATGGTTAGCCAGGAGTATAGACAGATTGCGTACACTCAATGTTGTTATTATTTAAAAAAATTTGATTATGTGCACAATCATTCAAACCCCAATTTTACTTTAGTTAATTAATTTTTTTCTACTCGTGGCACTCTAAATCTCGATAAGCGTTGGCTGTATCAAAATTGACGACACAAATCTCCCGGAATGTCCAAAAATCGGGCTCCCTCCGAAGTGGAGCCACATTTCGGACAAAAGGGAGTACTTTTTGCAGATCCGATTTCCGCCTAGCCAAAGCGGCTTTTTTGTAGGCAAAAATCGGGTGACTTTCTATTTGTTAGTCTCCGGGTCATTAATTTAAACAAAACCTACCAATTTGCTTTTTAATAACGCACATTTCAAAAATCTTTTGACGAATAACAGCACCAAGCCTCCTTTGCGTTTGTATAAGATTGGGAACTTCAGTTTCGAAGATGACTGCGTTTATTCTCTCTAGAAACTCCCTGCTTTCCAAGAAAATGCTTCGTCATTATCCATTTCAATTATTATTATGATTATTACTACTGCACAACAAGCACAATAACGACTTTTATTTACTACTACGGGTAAACAGAAAAACGTTTATCCTAATCTGTATTTATAGTACAGCTTCTAGAAGTGGTAATAATAATGATGATGACGGTTATGTTATGATGATAGTCATCATCGTCATCCTCCTCATCATTTTCTATTAACATGCTTCATTTTCTTGTATTATATTATAATCGTAAGTAATTACTATTCATGCATGTCTGAATGCAAAGTTATACTAACGTATGTTACGCTATGTTTAGTTACACGACGATGAGTTTGAGGACGACGATTCAATGATGTGGGTTGGGGTATGAGCTACAAACCTGTATTCATGTTTTGAAAGTGTGACTACGTGATATGTCGATGGAATACGAACATATCAATTTTCGTGACGATTTAGAGGATTCCAACAGAATCTTTCTTCTTTCTCTTGTAATTGCCCACGACGATGACGCAGAAGACGAGACCATGACAGGAATAGACGCTGGTGGGCCCTCGGCATGATGTGATGATGATGGGCCAGAGAGGAAGTATTTAGAGGAGGATGAGCAGAAATTGAACAGTGTAACATCATGGCCTGGCACTATTTATGTTCGTTGAACTCGAACTTATTTTTTAAAAGATAAGCACGAATGATAAAGCATTTTGATTATTATGAATCATTTTTTACCATGTTTCTAATTTATTCATACCAATAAGCCGAATGCTCGTTACAACATCAGGGTTACACTCTGTTCAATTGTTGTTGCTCAACTAATATTCTGATGAATGCATAGTACACATGTAAAGGAGTATTCATTCAGCCATGTTGGTCATAAACATATTTTATTGAAAAAAATATAAAAGGGATCTTTTCTGTCAGTCACCGCCAACGCCGATTACCAATGTAGTTATTGTAAGCAGGGCAAGGATACAAAAGTTGAACACGCATTAAAACAAATGATACATTATATTTTTGAAAAAAGATTGTGTTACGTTATGTTGTTGTAGTCCAGGTAGAATCCGGTGTTCTACACGAAAACTACACGAACATTTTTTGGCCATGGTCATCACACCAAAAGAATCACAAAAGATTAGCATTGTAGTGTTGTACAACAATATTGGATACATGACTTACAAGACATGAACCACTGTTGCATCAGTATCGTTTATTAGAAAAAATAGCGGTTTGTGGAAAAATGAATTATGTTTTGTTAAATTGTAGTTGCCAATCTACGGTTGGAAAGGACACCTTCCTCACGATTTTAAGTTTCTCCCTGAAAAAGAACAAAAGATGGCAAATCCTATTTTATTTTAAATTAAGTGAATGTTTCAATTGTTGACGTTTGGTGTGACCAAAACATATTTCGATGAGTCTGACAAGAATCAGTTACAGAGCTGCAAGTTTTACAGTTGTTGGTTTTGAGTTCTGATGTTCTGTGTCGTTTTCACCTGCGGACCATTCAGATCAGATTACTTGTTAAATTTTACAGAATATTTAGCACAAAAAGTTTACTTCTCTTTCACGTAAACTAGTTAAAAACATGAACATTTTGATAGTCATAAATGACATGAATAACAAAGGGTTGGGCAAAAATGATAAAAAGTATAATACCAACGGAATGTTTATGCGTTATTATTGCTAATATTGGGGAAAATGTGGTTTAGTTAGCAGAACACAACAAACCTGAAATGGTTGCACTGCACAAAGTGTAATAATAATAATGAGAAAAATAGAAAAAATATACAAAAAACAGGTAAGCACAGGACAAGCGGTTTACAGGTTAAATTCTCTTGGATGGTAAAAAAGAGAGAAAATGCCGACATGTTCAGCTTCTCTCTATTCCTTGTGTAGTCTGCCAAAAAAGAAAGGAGTATTATCATATCATTATTTTTTATAAAGTGAGTTGTGTGACTGAACAGAGTCAGGTATGCCAATGTAATGCATAATATGATATGATTATTACTATTACTATTATAGTTATCTCTGTGTAAAAGTGACTGACAATGAATACATTTATTTCTAAAATGGGTTTCGGTCCTTATGCTGTACAGTTCATCATATTAACGATTCTCAACCGAGGATGAGTGGGCATTTTAATAATAAAGTTGATGTTTATTAGAGGGAAGGAAAAGGGAACTGCCTACTTTGCTTATTTATTAGTGTACCATCCACTTCGTGGAATACAGTTGTGTGCGCCGTGTTAAATGCCTGGTAGTCAAAAGTAGTCAACATTTTTTTACGAAAAATATTTTTCAAATGAGCGAATAAAAATGACGGCGTCTACAGAACAGAGTAAAACTGACTGCATTTGTTAAGAAAGGAATACAAGACTACCCAAACTGAACAATAAGTAACTTTGATGCAATGATGTTGGTGGATGGTGGCAAGTAAAAAAGGAGCAGTGAGAAGAGGCATGTTGATGACTGGTGACCACCCAAATGACCCTGCTCATTTAACACTTTGAACATAAACAGTAATGGCCCAATATTCTCTATGAGTTACTTACATGGTTATTAGCACTCACTCATATGCATACTAATCTGCCTCATTATTTTCTCCTTTCTTTTCTTTTCTAGAGAAGAACGCTGCCTTCACTTCTCTTGCGACGACCAAACCACAGAAACATGACCAAATGTTTGTTATGGTCAATACGGGGTAGAATTTACCTTTTTATATTTGTGTGCACCTCCTACAGATCATTTTCATATATTTTGATTTTTTCGTGAAAGAAAGAGACGGTGGTTATGGTATGGTGGTGTGGCGATAAGATGGAATAATGTGTAACTTTTTTTCTCGTTGCATTTAATTTTAAGCTTGACCAGATTCCTTTTCTTCTTTCTTGAGAAAATTGTAGTAATAATGTCCCTTTATTACTGACATTTCACTTATGTAGATTACTTATCATTTTTAACACATGAATGAAGTGGTTCGTTCGGTTGCAGGTGTATTTTTAGACAAAAGGTAAAAGGGTTATGCTTAACTTAGCAAGGCAAAGGTAAATCGGTTTCACTTTGACTTTTTCCTTGTAAATGACTTTTAATAGGAATAAGGAATTACAAGAAATGACTAATAACAATAATAATCATTTTCAAGGGAAATGTACGGGTTGGAAATTACTCTAGCTTTAAACGAAGCATAAAAAGGATTTTCATTTCATCGCCTTTTTCGTTTAGAGAAAAAATAAAACACATAATTACTGAAAAAAAATAACAGCGAACATAAATCCGTGGCTTTTACCTGATTCAAATGTACGCACATAATTTTTTGTCCCGTTTAATTAGTTCACATACCTGAACAAGCTAACACGGGGAAATGCTGCACTGCACTTTCTTTCTGCACGTTTTTCTTGCACAGAAGCAAGTTCAATGTTTAGAACGCTTGAAACGTCATAAAGAGCTCATTCCTTAATTTATTGCGCTAATAAAAGCCGGGAGCTCTTTTGCATTCGACATTCCTTTCTACCTACAAATACAAACATTCGCTGCAATTTCTTTCTTCCGTCGCAATGCCACCGCCACGACGATTATTGTCATCACTTGTCGCGTCGTAAAATCTAGTGTGTCGTGTGCCACGTTTTTCTTCTGTCAATTTTTTGTTTCCGAAGTCATTATTGCGATACTTTAACTATGAACTCTCCTTCAGTTATCATTGTCAAACTCTGCTCTTCAGCCTTCAAATAACTATAATATTTATGCATCAAATTCAAGAGCGACACATTTATTAAGAGAATTCGTACAAAAGATAAGATTCTAAAACTCTAAAACTCTTTCAGATTTTTAAAGATGAAGCAAGTTTTATAGCTCTTTAAGTCAAAGTAGCATTTTTTACAAAATCTCTTAAAATCAACACAAGCTACGAAAGGTTAGGCACTTCACATCGTGAAAATGCAAGACAAAATTACAACATCCGCCTTGAATCAACTAAATCAAGAGCATTAATTTTATTTTATAGCATCAAAGCAGCCGCCTCATCGTAGATATAATTTATATTCTAGGAGAACTATATAGACATGTCTAGAAAAAACTTGCTAAACGAAGAGAATTGACGTAGGTAGGTATGCGCGTTACACAGTATCCACAGTATTACCAATTTCTTTCTCCCTACATTTTTATTGCACTGGAAAACCCATGTTTTGTATTACAGGTACAAAATGTTTTTATACTCTAATTTCAAATTATTATGTTCTACTATTATACAAAACTCTTATGGCCTTTATAATGTATGGTTACTTACTCACACAGGATATTATTATAATGATAATGGCCAAACCCATCGCCGTTTCTTGTTGGTCGAGCGAAACTGGAGAAAATTCAAGTCTAAAAATTAGCCTGTAAGAAATATAAAATAAGGGATAATGTCCGCTGCATTGTGTGTATAATAGTACTAACATTAAGCTAAGTAAAAAATTGAATGGTGATGGCAATGGCTTTAAGCGCAAAAAGTGAAAAATCAGGCATAAAAATAAAATCGCGTATCTCAACTAGCACAATTACAGGTTTAATAGTCCATAAGGAGTGAGGTAAAGAAATAATGCTTTAAATCATGCTCATGTGGCGAGAGAAAATAATGTTTCAACTTTTGTTTCCTTCGCTTTTGCCCTTTGTTTGAATGCACGTTGGACGTTATTCCAAGCAATCATCATATTATGAATCGAAGAAACGCTAAGGCAAAGCAAAATGAGTAGGCACAATTTTTTACCTGGGTTGGCTTTTGGCTTCTGTTTTTTTTCCTCATCGGTTTTTTATCTGATGATATCAGCAATAGAAATAGAACTTGTTTCGCTCTCAACAGCAATTAAACGGCAGGACTATGGATTTATAGCGTTCAAATGGCAATGTAATATATATTACCTGAAATGAAAAGCAGCTTCTCCTCACTCACTTTTTTCTTCTTTTTTTCTTACTCGCTCGTTGAGTTTTTGATCTGTATAACAAATCAACGACTGCAATATCTTAGATATGAAAAAGCAATGAAACAACAATAATAATTATTTTCTTTGCTTCTCTCTTCTCCTGTCGTTCTACTGATATTATTCAGTCATTCCAGGGCATTATGAAGTATATTAATAATAATATTATGGCCATTATACTATTTATATTAGAAAAGAAAAGGGATTGCAAAAAGTTGTTCTTGTGTTGTTGTTTTGTTCGGGTGATAAGAAAACACGAGCCATTGGCCATGTCATGCCATGTCACCATGAAACAATCCAGTTTTCTGCTGAGTGAGAGTGAGGCAGGTGGAAAAGTTCAGAGAGGACAACGCAGAAAAATTTATTTTTTTTATACCGCAACTGCAGCAAAAAGTGGAGAAAGAAAAAGCGAAAGAGCAGCAGGAACAGCACCACCAACAGAAGTTGAATGGTTGGTGGCACTCGGTAGTGACGATGGTGTGCATAATGTGTCGATTGTGATGGGAGGACATGCTGAGTTTTTATGGAAATGATCTTGCCACCACCACTGCACCACCATCACCGCCACCATCGTCCTAAGTCGTCACTGCTAGCTGAGCTAATGCATGTGACGCATTTTTATTTCAATTTAAATGGCTGTATATTGACTCCCATGATCATTTTTACTTTTTTCAAAATCTATTTTATTATACTTTTCCACTGAGGCTGGCTCATTTCACTAAAAGTAATTGTGTGAAACGAACTATACGATAACCGTGAAGCTGTAACAGTAACAAGCCTCTGTCTGTCTGGAAGTAATCTTGATAACCTTTTTTCTGAAGCGTAGTCAGCAGCAGCAACAGCAAGTGCAGTGACCATTGCGTGAAAATGGGCTCTGCTGGAGAAGCTCATATTACTGAACGTTAAGTACCTCTTTAAAAATATATTTTTCGTCACGTCATCAGTTTTCTTTTCTTTTTTACACAAAAATATATTAGCGTCTTTTCCTCCTCTGTGGTCTCTCCCTGAGCAAATCGTTAAAACACAAACCGTAGGAGTGAAGCGAGACGGTAATAATAATGATGCTTAAAATGTTATGATTTGCTGACTGATTATGACCCCAACCGATGTTCTGCAATGTAACTGCTGTGCTAATAATCATTTGAAGGGCTCGTTTTCTGACGTTTTCGTAAACAGAGTTAAACAAGTCGACAGATCTTTATTTTTATGGCGGAAGGGATGAAAAAGGAGAAGATGAGAAATATTTTTAAGTAGTTTGCTAATAGGCTCGGTGATTTTTTAAACGAAAAGCTCCTTTTTTACAAAAATTTTAAAAACCAAATAAAAATGAAAAAGGCAAGAGCATAGTTTTCTAATAAGTAAAAAATGCATGTGGGATGGATGGACGTTGCGTTGGGCCTTTCTTTAAGGGAAGGCGTATTTTTTGTCATGCAAGCAGAGCAAAACCTTCTGAAAATGGAGATTAACGTAAATCGTTACTTTTTCGTGTGTGCGAGCTCACGGAGAGTGAATTAGTAAATTTGGTAAAGTTAAACACATTTTATGAGCTCATAAAGAACTAAACAATATCATATTTTTGTTTGAATGGGAGTTCATAAATGGAGCAATAATGTAATGAGCGCCTTTTTATTATTTTATTTTTTAAGTAAAAATATTTCGTTAAAAACTTTTTCTTAAAAAGGGACCTTCCTACTCAAAATATTTGTGAATAAAATGGGTCATAATAAACGGTGGAGAAATCATAACAATATTATTGCACTCACTCTTGAGAAAGGACAGCATAAAATGAAAAGTAAAACACACACGCATAAAATATTGATGCACACACATCCAACACAAACACACCCCCTATTAGGAAATGATTGAGCAGACCAATTAACGTCCCTAAAAATTGTCTTGACATTTGACTCCGGTAGGCGCCTGATTGTCCCACCTAGAGAAACTCGACTCTTTTTTCAAACAGGTACACAGACTAAGCTCATGTATTTTTGAGGCAAAGGGATAATATGGATTTTTATTTTTTTGTACGAAAAATAAGCACACACACGACCATCGAAGGAAAACGAAACGAAGACATTACGGATAGCGTTGCGTTTTCTGTTGCATATGTTCACTGTTCCCCGAGTTGAGCTTTTCTATTTCTATGTAATTTGGTAACATTGTACTGTGGTTGGTTGGTTGTTCGCTTCACTCTCTCCACAAGCAACTTGAGTTGTGGGTTTGTAAATGCAAGTTTTTTCTTCATCTTAGAGTCGTGTCACCAGATCGGATCACACGGCGCCATTCGATTCACCCGGCTTTAAATCCAATCCCAGTCGAACAATGTCAGTATCATGATCTCGAAGCGAAAATGAATCTGTATTTTCTGTATCCTATTCCATCATCATTTTTCTGTCTCTTCCAAATTGCCCATCTGAATCTATAAGGAAAGGACAATAAGTTGATGCGTGCACACAGGCAAGACAAGCTGGAACAAGTGTAGGGATAAAATACGACAATGAATGTTCATCAATCCATCCCACCGTCATCCTCATCACCGTCACCAATCCACCGAAAAAAACATGTGTCTATAGTATTAGCATTATTATTAGCAGAAGAGCATTGCTAGTTGTTCAAGAAAGATCACATGAAAACATGATCTTCTTATTATGGCTTACTTACTCAGGCGAGCAGAAAGATTGAAAGAAGAAAGCAAAAGTGGAAAAATTGACCTTTTGATGATGATAATGATGATGGCGAGATGATGATATAACGCATTCATGTATCGAGATTGAGGCTTGTTATGTTGTCTTTGAAATAATAGGATCAAGATCATTTAGTTTTTTATAGTGTGTGAATTGTGGATGGGCATTTTTATTTATTGGGAGAGTAATAAATTAAAGTTATTGGGACTCAAGCAGCACCTTCTTCACATTTGATACACTTACTTTTAAATACCTCCAAAGTGAACTTTTTCTTTCTACCATCTCTCTCTCTCTCTGAGGTTTTGATTTTTAGAACAGGATTTACTCTTTACGTGTCATTATTGTTCTTATTACCCAGTGAAATTGAATAAATTGACGAGAGCGGGGCAGTGAAGAGAGTAAAACACGAAGAAGGCGAGTGAGCTCGGTTATTAATTCTATCATCATTATTTTGATATTTTATCCACAGCTTAATCACGAACAAACTCCAAGGCATGTAATAAAAACTGTGCGTAGTAAAAACGCCTAAAAAGGAACATGTGTCCTTAAAGGGTTATAATAAGATAGTCCTCCTCTTTCTCTTTGAGATGTGATCCTTCCTAATGACACTAAAACGAGACTTGTAACTTTTTGAACATGAATTCTAAATAAAGGATCAAAAACTTGATTTTTAAACCGGGCTCAGCTCCAACCACTTATAATAAAGAGAAAAATAAAAAGAGGTGTTGTATTGTGGACACTCATCGACTCATCTCATCACATCATTTTGAGATACTTTAAACCATATTACAAGGTAGGCAATCATGATCAGACAACCAATTTCATTAAGGCGCCATTATGTCAAACCAAGGTATGTAAAGATTGGAAACAAGTAGAAATTTTAAAAAATCGTCCTTCATTTAAGCTTTATGCTTTTCTGGTTGAGGTGGACCTGTGGACGTGGACACTCGTAAAAATGTTTGGAACCAGAGAACTGAAGGAAGATCAAAGTCTCCTTCAGCTCTGTTTCTTCATAATAAAAAGCAACCCTTTTCTCTTTATGTGTGAAGGAGTTTCTTTTGACTCGTTATCATCGTTTCATTCACTCTTCACTTCATCACCTCACCACTGCTTCATCTCTAAAAAGTGACAATA
>VYYJ01005251.1:0-11486 GCA_021029165.1 Cyphoderus albinus
ATGGTATGTTAGTAGAAAAGAATGCTTACAAAATTTGCAATTTAATTGTGTAATGTGTATATGTTTACGTTTACTTGTATTGTGAGATGTTTAGCAGTCTTGACCTGCCAAAGGTAATTATGCAATTTTGCAATTAAAATATGGGACGAATTGATAAAAACCATTGTTTTTAATAATCCTAATATTTGTGCAATAATGATTGTTTAAATTGAACCCATTAAAATAAAGTCACAAAAAACAAACACCATTAACTTACCGCTCGCCCATAAATTTTATTATGTTGACCGGTCTGGTAAGTTATAAAATATTGACTGCAGCAGACAGATCTAAAAACGTTTGTATTTTTAAATGAAACGAAGGCATTCAGACAAGAGACGGTTGTTATTATCAGAATTGGAGGTACTTTAGATTACTTCATGATCATATATATTTTTAGTGTCAATCGTTTCAAAAGTGATTGTAATTTAATTGACCGCAGCGCAATGATCATGATCATGATGATTATGTATAATAAAAAAATTAACGAAAATGTACAAGAAGCCAGACCGATTAAGTTATGGTTTCATCTAAAATGCCGTGACTGTGGGTAGCGTTAATTATTTTGGCACGAACTGATAAAGGTCACGAGGTGCATCCTAATCATAAATTTATCAATTATGCTGCTTTGTTCAAGAATTGATTGATTGATTGATTGATTATTTATTCAGTAGTTTGAGTGCTACATATAATATCAGTGAGTACAGTAGTATCGTCTATTTTTCAAAAATTAACACTTTTACTCTAGAATCAATGGTTCAACGAGCTAACAATATTTCACCGTCCACAAAACATCATTAAGATTAAGATAAACCAATTTTGATACCAACAAAATCTTTCACTACTCACTACATAAAAATTTGTTCTCTTTCTTTTACTAATTGTTTTTTGCATGCACTAACAACGCTACCGAAACCATCCGCAGCCGCAACCACAAAATTATTAAAATATGCATTCCAATTAACACAACTATACTTTACGCAACTATAGATTATTTATACAATTCAGCATTCTGTCGTGCAAGGTCAAAGTTATAAAAACTCTCTACCACTGCACCATCTAACACTGTTGTATTTCTGCTAAGTAATTCAACATAATCATGTCAAAGTTTAAGTGACAAGTACGACGATTCAATACTCTCTATGCCATTTTTTAACGACTGACTCCAGAGTAAAACGTTATTGTTGAGAGAATTAAGAATCAGTGACTGCAGCTAATGAACGATCTAAAATATGTATCTTATTGTAATATGACAAGACTGCACCCTTTAATCGATTGTATTCAAATAGTGTTTTTATGACGCATGGTCCAAAAATAGTCTGTGTCCGTTTCTTGCAGTAGGATTTGATTAGCATCTAACTCGAAAATCTTTATTATCGTGTAAAAAACTATTTACAATAAAGTAAACTTTGACGACAATATATGGCTTTGTGGAATGTTGTGCCGAAATTATTGGTCAGTTGTTTCGGATAAACAGTTGCTATGTAGCAACAGTGAATTATTAAATCGGCGCAGCCGACGGTTTAGTTAGCTACTACTGCCCTAATATAGATTGTATTGTGATGGTGGAAAAGCTAAACTCCTATGCATGTGAATGATTTAACTATTTACAATGCTCATATGGGACAAACTTTGGATATGTTTTTTTAGAGATAAGTGTAAATTTCTGCAGAGCTGGTTTTATTATTTTCTCAGTTGACTACTTTTGTTAGATTTATCGGAGGAATATGTTTAAGTATGCATTGCCTAAGCAATCTATTACAAAATCAACTTTTATCGCTGACCATATAGTAGTCTCAAATGACATTGGTTATTAAACTTTTTTTTCCAAATACGTAATAATGAACTAATTCCTCACGTAAGAAGTTGAAATTAAAAACATTTAAACTACAAGAACAATTACCATTGAAAAACAACAGCGAGCAGAATATTAATCCCAATTCAAAATTTGAATTTGCATACTACTAGTTATTACTATTCTAATCATATGACACTTAACTCTTCTACTCGCTCATGTACAATTATTACAAATACACGACTCAGTCAAATCAGAAATCCAGCCAAATTCAATGCATTACAAGTTGTAATTTACAAAGCTATTTAACAAAACGAAAGTCCTAACTCCTGTCAGCAGCACTGTGCCAACTAACCGCAACATAACACCACTACCAACCAGATGCGAATGAGCTTTGTTGTGAAAAGATACATCTTAATTCTAAACACTCCAACTTTAGAAATACGAATTTGCTTTAGCAAGTTAAGTAATATTATAATTTTATATCTATTTGTCTCATTTTAATTACAAAATTGCCTAATTACCTTTGGCAGGTCAAGACTGCTAAACATCTCACAATACAAGTAAACGTAAACATATACACATTACACAATTAAATTGCAAATTTTGTAAGCATTCTTTTCTACTAACATACCATACATCGTTAAGCAGTTAAGAACAGATCTCTGCTTTATTTATAGCTACCACTATGTCAAGAATCTTTATGGACGTTGAAGTAAACATTAAATTGAATTTTGTAAATTGTATCGACATTGCAAATTAGAATACAACCAACAAATAAAGTAAGCAACAATTTTGATACAATCGTAGAGTTAATTTATTATTTGCCATTCATATTATGCAGTATTTGAAGAATAATTGTGTGAATCAGCATAACTACTTACGATGGAATGTCACCAAGTGTTAAGCACAGATTGACTTGAGCGTACTTTTATTTAATTGCTCATCAAAAAAGATGAATTATTTGTACTGGTCGCAGGATGGCCATGCACTTTTTCAGAAAAATATATTTATTGTAAAATTTGTTTGGGATTTAACATGGCGGACTCGTATCAAGTTTTTAATTTTCCTATGTTAAATCCCATAGAGAATTTTCAAATTATTTACGACCTTGACATTTGAAGAAAATATTGTTTTCTGAAAGAGTGCTTGCCAATGGCATCCTGCGACCAGTACAAATAATTCTTCTTTTTGATGAGCAATTAAATAAAAATAAGCTCTAGTCACTCTGTGCCTAACACTTGGGGACATTCCATCGTAGTAAAATTAAAATTCAATTTTTGTTGATACTGTATTGTGCTGTAGAGGAAATTGTAGGAACTAGCTCTTTTGTAAATTGGCAGAAATGTGTCTATTTAAATTTTGGATTTTCATTACCAAACATTTCTGTTACATATACTGTTGTTACTCTCAGGGAGGAAAGATGATTTGTGTTTGTCTCAACGTGAGTACAATGTAAAATCAAGTTTATAATACGGTATCTTAAAATAGCCAAATTAAACAATATATATATACTTATTATTTCCTGTGGTAAAATTTATTTCAAATCTTAATCCTGTCGTATTTTTTGTAATGGTATTTGACCACTTTGGCCACTATCAGTGGTAAAATTCATTAAATCTGTTGTTGTCACAAACCGGGGGAATTGGACGCCTATCAACTAAATTACAGGATTTTTCTGCCAAATAAGTGATCAGAACAATTGCAATTTTGATTGCGGTTTTTTTTTCGCGTACAAAACAATTCAACTTAATTTTGTCAAATGATTTTTGTCGAGAATGGGTGCGTTTATGAAATTTACATTAGATTCGGCAAATGCATGCTTGTTTCATTTTATAGAGTTAGGTTTAGTTATGAGCTAGTTTTAGCGAATCACTATTTGTGCTTCCAGTTTGCAGAACTGATACGGCATCAGAGAAAGTATTTTGTGTTAAGTGGAACTGCAGTTTTAAGATAATTACCATATATTTAGTGTATTTTGCAACCAAAGATACAAACTATGTACAATTGTACAAATCATCACGAAAACAATAAAGTTTCATCTCTTTACCACAACAAACATTATCAAGGTGGGTAGAGTTTGTTATAATTTATAAATCTGGAGTATCTAATTACACCAAGTCGTTTGTTCCTTAACTATGTGCATATTTTAAGAAAACGCGAACATAATAGCGACAATCTGACAGATATGATAGTGATTGTATAATTTATTTCAATTTCTTGAAACACTCGAAATAGCTGCACCGCAAATATATTTGAAATATAAAGAATACATAATATTGTAGGGCACCATGCTGTATGATAAACTTAATTTGAAGGACATTTTCATGATTGTTTCGGTTGCATTAGTAAGAAAATGACTTCTCTTTCGATTGCTTCTTTCACTTCTCTGCATCATGATCTTTTACGGGGAAGCGTTGAACGTAAAACTGTAACTTGAGTACAGCCAAACACTACGCAGGTGCATGTCCTTTACTAGATGCACAATTAGCTCTCAACGGCTAGAAAATTGCAGTAGATCTGAATAATGAGAAAAGTAGTATTCTCTCATTCACGTCATTCGAAATTTTTAATATGCTTTATATTTGTCTACGCTAGCCAGTATGCACGTAGGATGAATTATTTTACAAATTAATTTATCCTGGTTTGAAATTTCTGACATGTTTTTTCAAGAATATAGTTACACCCCGAGTTTAGATGGATCTGTTAACCTTTCCCGATTCTCATTAATAATTACTCAGCAACCACATATTGCTTTATAGGCCAGCTAGGGTTCCATATTTGGTTTTATTTCCCTTGATAGGTATTCCAGATGTTGTTTATAGTGGGGAAACGAAAATGTATCTCAATATGCCCCCAGTGGGATATTAATAGAAGTTTCTTTAAATTGACGTAAATTGCAAATCTGATTACACCATTACGCCTTAATTTTCTCTTTTTAATGGTGTATTCATTTCTTGGATTTGTTAACACCATTCTGTAGAATGTATTTTGCAATGTGACATTTTTGCAATTTTCAATTATTTGGAATGAAGTAACGCCGTAGATCAGAATTCATGGAATTTCGAGCGTATATTGGTCTGCTGAAGAATTATTCCCCACTGCATTGGAGTTACAAAAATTCTCTCTCTCACTTACATTAGTATTGTTTTAGTAAATTTCCAAAGAATGTAATACAAAACAGTTAAAAAATTCACAAGTGATTAACACTAACAATTGCCCCTTGCTTCAAATTAATTTAAAACTAATTTCCAATAACATCCGCGCTTCCCTTCATCATCACAAGGGATTTTCACATAACTAATGTAAGGTAAATGAGTTTCCGTGATTTTCTATTTATCAATTTTATTAATGAATGAGCAAAAACTCTCAAATTTCTTTCCAGTAGATGACAGTAAGTTATATCGTAAATAAAATGATGGATATAGTTTTTTTCTTTGATTACTATAAAATTTTGTAAGTTGTATTAAAAATATTATTATTCGTATGCCATGAAAAATAAATATTGCTATTACTAGGGAAAGGCAAAAACAGAATACGCATAAAAAAGCAACCTAGGTATTCAACTATGCCTTTCCACCAAGGATTCACTCATTAGAGTAATGACCATGATTACGAAATAAAAAATAAAAGTAAATCTTATTTGTTTGACATAACTACTTAAAACTAAAATGGATCTGCGCTTCTTAAAATCCACCGAAACAGGAGAGGTACAATGATATGTTGAAATAAACTGTTGACGGTTTAGTCAGACCCTGAGTTTAGGCAGATTAGTAGGTAGGTGATGTAACTCCTGGATTCTGCTACTCTAGAAATTAACAAAATACTCGTAGAAAAAAAAGAAGATTTGTTTGTAATGTAGGTTCGTTAGCGCTACAGTATTATTTTAAAAAATGTTTTGTATTTATTTTGGTTTTAAGTTATATCAACTTTTTTTGGCTTAATTTACTATATTTTAGCTACTCCACAATAGACCGATTATTATGCATTACTTATCGGATTGATGAAGGATAGACGCTTATGCCAACCAGTCACTTATTTTACCCCGTGGAGTAGAAACGGGCAAAGTCGTAAATATCTGGTGGACGACGTTTGGCTAATGCAAGTTTCTGCCGTTAGTTACGGCAAGAAATGCATAGCAACCGCCCCAATGTGCATTTGGGGCCCTGCAAAGCAAAGGTTTTAGGAGCCTCAATTTGTTCACTCCAAAAGCCGATAACGTAACTCCAGGGAAACTTCCAGTTGACAAAGGATTCAGAGCAGAATGCCCATTGTTGATTCTGCCATTGCTTCACTGTTATCGTTTCGTCATTCATTTGTGTTAGTAGTCACAAATGGTCATCATAAAGCAAGAGTATATTTTGAAGCGACCATCTATTTTATCTCCTTTGCTTTCCTTTTCTTCTATCAATTTGTTCAATTCATTTAAAGTAACTACGGAGAAAAATAAGCTGAACCATGAACTGAAATAAAAGGATACAATTTGACACGTACGCCGATTTTGTGAGAGGTGGAAATTAATGACAGAGAATTTTTTGCAAGCGTTTAATGAGTGCGGCCGCAATTTGCGTCGGGATTTGTGATTTTAACAATACCATTGTTATACACAACGCCGGAAAAAACATTAAGTAAATAAAGAAGTAAATAAATAATGATTTGCACCTGTGGACCACAGTGAGAGCCAGTGGAAGTTAGAGCGAAAACGACGCCCGTCGCCCAAATGGCAGAGGCGGCGCCGTCGCCTAACATTTTCCGTTCTCTGCCTGTTGCATATTATGAACGACGTCATTGTGCGCAAAAAAAATAATTTGTTAAATAATGAAATTCTAATCTAGGAAGCTGGAATTTTGATATAAACCACAAACAATTAAATCATACAAGTAACATTAAAATATTTTACTTAAAAAACTTTTAAATTATTTTATTGGAAGTTAGTGTTCAAGTTTCTTAAAAACGCTTTTATTTACATAAAGCAAAACTATTTCATATTGAATGTTGATATGATGCTATAAATTTAACTTGTAAAATATATACAGTATAAAAAGGTAAAATTATATATAGTTAGTAAAATATATGTTACAAATTATAAATGTTATAAATTACAAAACCAAGATTAAAATAGTTTTTAATTACTCAAAAATGTTTGAAACAAAACTAAAAAACAAACAAAAGTGTTTAAAATGTATCTAATTGCCTTTAAAGAAATCATGCTATTAAAACTATAAATTCTAGTTATATATAAAAGAGATTAAACCAAACACCAATTGAAGAAAATTAAAATAATGGTATCCCAATTTGTGTTTTGACATCCTTGAATTTTTTAGTTACTAAACTGCTACTGTAACAATTGATGAATCAAGGTACAATTTTTCATAATAAATAGGTATGTTTAATTAAAATAATATATTAAGATAAATTGTATACAAAATGTGTAATGTCGTTTCCAATCTTCATTGTCCAAGTTGCAGTGGAGATACTACACTTTACAATTTACTGACCAATCGCAGCAAAATAAATATTCCCAACAGCTTGAACTTGTTGTCTCCTAAAACCAGATACAGTTAGAGGAGTAGGTATCATTTATAGGTTAGGTAAACAAGAACTGATACAACATTAAATCTACCTTTTCCACACTATCTTCAGCGTTGGGTTTGTTTATACAATTTTTGTTTGCAAACCGAATTAATTCTTTTTGCATTAGTGTGTCTTCGGTGGCTGATACAACATCCAAGCCTTTCAAGATATCGCCCTGAAATTTACAAATTTATAAATTGTCTAAAACGCTTTTGCTTTCTTCAAAAATAAATTTGATATAATGAACAAATAAATAACAAAAGTATTACGTAAGTCACGATTTTGGACAGCAATGGACTAGGTAGGTTGTCTGGAAAACAAATTTATTATTGCTTGATATGTACAAGTTTATAAATGTTGTTCCGTTCTTAATGGTCCTGGCTAATGCTGCAACAATAACGGTCTGCAAGATTTAGAATTAATAGTTTCAATACTCACCTTTCTCCGATTTTAACCATGTAAGTAGTGAAACCAAATTGCCGTTTTCCTCAACTGAAATGCAAGAATTTGACGCATTAGCAATAGCACGTTTAATGTCATCGCCGGTAAATCTGAAAAAAGATATATTTATATGGTGTGTTAATAAATTACAGTATCAACTGTGTTAAATATGTGTGAATTGTAATTATTTAAAAATTCATATACTTCTCAGTACGCCTTTTGAAGTCAGCGTAGTCCATGCTTTTCATTTCCACCGATTGACAAATACATAAACATCAAATGTAAATATTTTGAAAAAATAGTCCGCAGTGGGAAGCCCGATGTAAAAAATTCTTCGGAACCGTCTAGTTAAAACACGGCAGTTTAATAAAAACCTCAAACATTTTTTAAACCCTTTGTTAGTAAACTTGCCTTAAAAAGTTAGTTGCGATAGTGTTTCCATGATTTGACGTTGCTAGAACGAGCACTCTTATATCCATCCAAAGCCGTCAGAAGAGCACTTTTTAATTTTGACGATGCCTCTGACTGACCCTGCTCCTTATTGCCCATTAGGGCATCAACTTCATCCAGATAAATTACGGAAGGCTTTGTTTCATAGGCCACTTCAAATAGTATTTGAATTCGTTTTTCGTTTCCTCCGAAATACTGCGATACCATTTCGCCCAATTTCATCTGAAAAACGCTGATTCTTTTACCTAATTTTGCGGTCGCTCCGATCGTTGCATTCATCATCATTGATATCTTCCCGGTACCAGGCATTCGGCCACGAGAAACATACAATATCGTCGTTAAACTATTGCTTTAGAAAAAGTTTGGTGGTTACTGAGAATTTTATATTTTGATACATATAAAATTTACCCAACCAACAGCATTGCTCGCCAAACAAAAGCATTGTGGATTACCTTCCCTTCGCTGCACATTGTAATAATTGCACACTGCATTTCAGATTTTGGGATATCATTTCCAATAATAGGATCCTGCTGCATGGAAGGATTCACCACTTGTCTGATATTTTCTCTAAATCTTTTTCGAATATTCTCATCTTCATTTGCAATACCACTTCCCATGAGTATGGGCATTGCGGTGGGCTGACGCACAGTTTCAGTTCCGTTGGCCACTCCAGTTGTTGATTGTCGTCTACCATTACCTCGTCGTAGAGAAGACAACGGCACCATTTCGAAAGGCAAAGCATTTGTATGCAAATTACCATCTCCCATATTACCCTTGCAAAAAATACCTAATTGGCATAATATTTAGATCAAGCAATTAATAATTTCAATATATTTTTAACCAATATAATTGTACGAAAATTATATTTAACATATAAACAGTATTATGAGTATTATGCATGAGCGCCTGATTATTATGATAAGCTAGTCTACAATATTGAAATACAATTATTTAAATTTAGTTTGACGGATAATTTTGGTACATAGAAAATTCATGATTTTCGATAATGATAATTAAATTGTTAACCATAAAATGCATACATTTTCTATGTCATTATTGATTATTATTACCCATGCATAATTTTGTCTGACACTTTTCAGGTACATATTTTTTAGTCTGAAACAGAAAATACGAGAGGTGGCGAGCGAGGGACCAATTTTAATGCAAACCTTGACAGTGCCGCAGAGAAGATTTTTCGTGAATAGAATGTAACTGGTAATGGTTTTATTGTGAGTCTGAGTTAGATTATTGTATTTAAAAAAGTAGTCAGAGTCACTCAACGTTGCTTATGATGTGTTTTGGTTAATTTGTGGTTATGAAAAGTAATTTGGTACGGCTCTCTGTGATGACAATCGGCAGTGGATATAATCCGACACAAACACTACACGATGGTTTTATTGAAATTACATTAATTTTTACAAGCACGTGTTGTTTTTATAGAATGAAATACATATATAAGTTTAGAAATTATTTTGTAGCTCAAAAGTGTGTTATTGTCACAGAAATATGACACTATTTGTTAGCTTGTACGTTTTTGAGGTTGTACCCTTCTAGACAAAATTGACACAAGTTTCAAATATTAAAA
This sequence comes from Cyphoderus albinus, assembly GCA_021029165.1. Classification (NCBI taxonomy): domain Eukaryota; kingdom Metazoa; phylum Arthropoda; class Collembola; order Entomobryomorpha; family Paronellidae; genus Cyphoderus; species Cyphoderus albinus. Next base: position 9,882 of record VYYJ01005251.1, read on the forward strand.
AATTCAAACTTTTTTCAAAAGAAACAATTGTGTCATTATTAGTGGTCACCGACTTCAAGAAATTATCCTTTATTTTGAAAACAGAATTTGTTTATGCCGTACGTTACGTATAATAGGACTTAAAAATTAACTAAATAAAACTTATCTGACTTACTCAATGTATTGAGATGCTATTCTTGCGGATATATTTATACATAAGTAAACTTATCGAGTTGCAGTTTTAAAAAATTCTAATGACTATGAACATAAGCATTAAAACAAAAATACTAAGGTAAGTACTTGATTTATAAGTTGTGTAGTTCATTTCTGCATGCCTTTGAATTATAGAAAATTTAAACAACAAATAAAATTTCTCACTTTCTTTTCACATAACAAACTCCATTCTTCCAAACTAATCTTATTTTAAACTAAAAACCATTTTTGGCCGGCGGTTCAAATTTGGAGGAAATCACCATTTAATCATCTACTAAATAAGGTACTATAAATCCTATACTAACAAGTTACTACACCTTATGGTTTGAATTTTAAGAATTTAATGTTCTGGATTCTGCTGATACCAAAGAATTATTTGTTATACCATTTTCCCCACCGATTCAATTTTGCCAAAACATAAATAAGCTTTCAAATAACTATTTTTCTGTCAACAACATTACCGCTACAGATCCTCGACAAATTCAGAAATTGAATTGTCGAATTTATTTTGTGTAAAACTTTTAACAAAATATCATTCATGTCTACAATTAATGCCATCGGTTCAATTTAGTGGGAAACTTTGTTACATTGTACGGAAAGTGCTCAACGGTAATATACATATGCGTTTTGGAATGGAGACCTACTTACTTTAGTTAGACATCCGATTTGCCAATTTAGCTTTGCTAGTTCTAACGAAAATTATTTCTATCTAGAATTTATGACACCCGCTCAATTTAGGAGAGAATTGCGTAATATTCTGTAAATACTATTTTACAGTTTATCACTACTTTATTTCTCCACACCTTGCGGTAAATCAGAAGTCAAATTTTTCATTTTACTTTTATATAAATAAGTTGTAACAATTGTTTTCTCCAATTTTTGCCAGTCACTCAAATTGGGGATAAACTACATAACATGTATTGGACACTGTTCTACAAACCACCATTAACCGCATATAGCCATACCCTGTGGAAAACTATTAATCGAATTTTAGTATTTACCTTTACTTTAACAAGCCATGACAAAATTTTTTTTCTTTCTGCAATTTTTGCCACCCACTCAAATTTGCGATAAATTGCACAATATTCCCTAGACTCTGCTCTACAATCTACCAAAAACCCAATGTTGCCACACCCTGTGGAAACTTTGAAATCGAAATTGCAATTTTACCTTTACTTATATAAGCTGTGAGAAAAATATATTTTTTCTTTAATTTTTCATAGCCGCTCAAATGGGCGAGAAATTGCATAATAATTTTCGGACAATGCTCTACAATATACCACTAACCCCATGGTGCCACACCCTGTGGAAACTTTGACATCGAAATTTCAATTTTACCTTTACTTATATAGGCTGTGAGAAAAATATATTTTTTCTTCAATTTTTCATAGCCGCTCAAATTGGAGAGAAATG
>VYYJ01005252.1:0-11483 GCA_021029165.1 Cyphoderus albinus
ATTTTTGAAAAGCAGATGATACTTTTTTGTACTCAACTGATATTACATGTAGCACTCAAAATACTGAATAAATCAATCAAATCAATCAATCAAATCAGTCTAAATAATAATTTTGAAAGAAAAGGCTGTCCATTTTTTCTTGTATTTAGCCAAAACTATATTATTATAATAATTTGAATTTAAAGACTTGGTACTGCAAAACCCAGAATCAATGATTCAGCTGATTTCTATATAGTAAATGTTAAAGATAACCATTATTATAAATACCTTTCAATTGATATACACAGATTAACTGTTTAGGTTGACTAGATATATACGTAGGTATTTATATGTTTAAACTATTACCGTGCACAAACTCTTTTCGTATTTGCATATTTCTGCTTCATATTCCAATACCACATACCACATTAGCTTAAAATGTACAATAAAAATAAAACCACAAGTTGTGCTGCATAACTTAATTTACCACACAACGGTGGATTTCACACTTTCAACTAACTTTAGTAATTAATAACAATCATTCGAATTCACACCGACTATTCTAAAGAAAACACTTTTAAACAGTAAAATACATGCATATATATAATTTAAATTTTAAAATTTAATACTTCTCACTATACTCTTACATAATATAGTCCAACAACGGCGTATCTGTCGTTTCAAACTGACGTAAACAATTCGTGTAAAAACCCAGATTTTTCGTTCTCTACTCCATAGCCAACCAATCCTACAAATACACTTAGAATCTGTTTTACTCTTTTTGTTGAATGGTAAAACTTAAAAATCCTGTAAAATTCGTATGAGAGTTTACTGCTTCCATTCATAAAGCGTTCGGACCATAATTCCTCAGCAGTGACGGTCAACATCTCCAAGCCCCTTAGTCCTTGCAACTCAAAGGACGAGGCAACGCTTCTGCTGTCTACCCTTCTATTTAAATATTTAAAATCTCTGTCTATTGCTTGGTCAAAGGATACTAATTTCTGATCAGGTAATGGAGCTGTGAGGCTATTAATATTATCGCCCTGGTAGAATATGGTTAAAATTACGCCCATGCAAAACCATGCTCCGCCCAACCATCTGAATTGCCAAAGTTTACACTTTTGAGGAACTGCTTGTTGTAGAATTATATAAACTGGAAACATAAAACTGTCGTAAAATGATATTGGTGATGTTGCAACAAATCTTATTAGTAGTGCTGTGCTAAAGGCCCATGCCGAAATAAGCACAACCCACGTACTAGTTTGGAATGCGTTGACATAACCAACAAAAGTTACTGAGTCAGTACTAATGATCCCGTCACAAGTGACAAAATGGTACGCATCAACATCAACATGTGTCATTGGTAATGCGTTTCCACGCATTTCTAGAAAGGCGTATATACTGGTGCCCACTCCCTTGGTTGTTGCCACTAAAGTGTAATTTCTAAACATGGCAGCTAAAAGCACCACCTCTATTGGGGGTGCGCCTCTCCAGATTCTCAAAATGTAAGTTTTATCCATGTTTTCAAGTGCATATTGATTCCAGCTGTGACCCCGCCAAAAATTGTATTCTAATATGTGAGAGTGGCGTTCCAAGGCATTCACAAATTCTCTGTCAAGTTTGAGAGTGCAATGTGATGCTGCATGTTTTTTTAAGAAACCCTCAGAATAAATGTAGTGTGCCGGATGAATAATGTTGTCAAATATATGAGATAAGATGGTAGTTCTTTGTTTTGCCATGAGTACAACAAAAGTGTTTATAATTCTAGTGCCTTTGTTATCGGTCTGTAGAAAATATTTCAGTCTTACCGTTACACGAAGATTTCTCTCCAAATTGAGTATATAATGTGTAGCGTCAAAGAGTTGTAAAACGTTGAACTGAATTTGGACCTGCAATGTTGGCAGCTTTCCTAAAACTACAAAATAGATTCTCGATCGTGACTCTCTCTGCAGTTGATCTAATGATGCATCGCGGTGATATAATATATCGCTATACTTAAAGAGTGAAGGTGGAATTGGCCACACAAATCCATACGATATAAAGTTTAGAGAACGACAGGATTTGGGAGTAAGAAACACCATCACGTCACAGTTGCATTTTGGTGGTGGTGCGACGGTCATTTGTGTAGTGAAACCTTGATTTGGTAGCAGGCCAATTCCTGAATTATCGCAGAAACCTAACGGTAATGCTCGTTTATTTAAGACGGTATAACTAATTTTGGAATAAACCGCAGGAAACTTCAGTGGTTCGATATCGTACATGGAGGTGTGTTTCTGAAATTATGAAAAAGTCCATTTCTTAAAATACTTAATTGTTTTAAAAGAGTGGCAAATACAAACTTCATACCATTTCCTCAATATTTGTCTGTACAATGTGTACAGCACAAGATTGGAATACTTGTAGATAGTCCTGGATGTTTAGCGGCGCAGTCATAGAATGTGTTTGGTGTGACGAGACAATGGCAATTGATGTGATTATCATTAGGTAATATTTGTGTCTTTTCCATAAATCGTTCCTCCTACATCGCCGACTTGTTCGATTAGAAATATTACTCATAGTGTCGTTCTTAAAAATCAACACGGGAAATTTTTAAAAAATGCAATGCAAATTATTCGTGACACTTTAGTAAAAGTCACTTTCATTTGCTTAATTGTTGAAGGTGGTGAAAAATACTAAATAGTTGTTTAAAGTATTTCACTTTCACTACTAATTACCCAATTTTAAGCAAAAAATCATATTTCTAGGCCTTACGTTTATAGAAACCAGAGATGGGCAAGATACAAGCTTTAACCAGATAAAGATAAATTCTTCTCTTTGATTAGATAAAGATAAAAAATAAAGATAAGCTTGGGCTCAGAAAAAGATAAAGATTAAGATAAACATAAATTTTGAAATCCTACAAGATAAGATATCAGATAAAGATAAATTTTTCAAATTTAACAAGAAAAGATGTAAGATAAAAAATTAAAAATTTTAATACTTAAACTAGAATATTATTTCTCACAAAGCATAAAAATGTGCCAGTAATAAAAACAAGAATTATTTTGTCTAATTTGATAAAATTAGTTATGAACACCGATGGGCACCTCAAATGTTAGTAACGTTCTTAGCAACCACGCAGTCACTTCAATGGGAAAGGATGAAATGGTCACTAATATTGACCCAATTTGTCTCGAAAATGTCTGACGTTTCCTCAGAAGTTTTAGCACCATATTCTGTAGAATCCGTTGCTTCGACTGGTCAATACTACACTCTTGGAGGAAATTTTTTAGAAAAGTTACATGGGCGGTTGCATTTTTGTAGTTTGTACAGTAGAGAAAAAAAAATCTTCAAATTTTTTATCTTCTATCTAGGTTAGGAAGAATTTCACAAGATAAAGATGAAGATATAAGATAAATTTCTCGCGTTGACAAGATAAAGATACAGATAAAAGATAAACTGCCCGCCTAATCAAGATAAAGATAAAGATACAGATAAATTTTCAAATCAGTCAGATAAAGATGCAAGATAAAGATATATCTTATCTGAATCTTTTATCTTCTTATCTGAGATAATTTATCTTGCCCATCTCTGATACGAAATAAGTTTTCAAGTCAAATTCAGTGCAAAGTGTATCTAAGTCGAATATAGCTCACACCAATTGACTTTAAACAATTAAAACTTCGGCATGGATAATAACTGCAAAAAAACAAAAACCAATTTCATCTTCATGCATACCTATTGGCAAAAACAATTTTGTCATAAACCGAGGAAGTTAGTGCACGACCCAATAAACTACTTGGCCAACGAAATAAAAATCAAATTATTTTAATCACACTTCACATTGACACTTCTCTTGACATTTTCAATTCTCAATTATTAAATGGAGAAATGCTGTATTGTAATAGAAAATATTATTTCCACACAGAAAATAGTTCAGATTCTCAGGCAGGACAAAACTCAATTGTATAAAATTCAGACTGAAGTCTGTAGCTGAAGGAAGAGGAAGTAGAATTTAATTTTAACCTTGAGAACGGCTCTGATTGCATTTTAAGCTTAACTTTAGAAACTTTTGGTTAATGTTTGGAAGTGGTAACTTGTAATCAGTCCGTAAAAATCTACAATCTACAAAAACAATAAATATTATTTAGGCGTTATTTGAATATTAAAGAAAACGTTGAAATCCATTCATGTCTACATAAATTAAACTCCACATTGATTCAAGTTTGATTTTGTATAAACGACTAGCAAATTCTACATCGACATCAATAGTTTGTATTGAGAAAATCATTTCTCATTTCTAGAAATTCAGTTTGAATTGACCAAGCATAACGATTATTTAAACATAATGTTCTGTGTGAGTGGATTAATGGTATCGGTTCAGTCTACCTTTGATCATATAGAAAGACTAACTCTCACTCCCTTTTTAATCCCCTACACAATCAAGAAAACCTCTAAGGGAAGATTCAGGTTCGAGGTTTGCAAACGGTTTAATTCAACCAACTGGATATGGCAGTTCATACTAATCCTGCTAACGTTAGGTTTTACCACCTACAAACTATTGAATAAAGCAATGTCAATTGTGGAAAAGGCGATCAGAATATGTCACATAATCGTATTTCCCGTTGCACTCATTCAAGTTGACGAACACAGACGAAAATCGGACACCTTCGTCAGTTTCTTGAATGGACTACTCTGCTTTGAAACAACCTACCTCAAAGGAAAATCTGCTGCAGGTTTGAAAAATTGTATAGTTTGCGTAAGTGGTTTAAATGAGGAATGTTTCAAAATATTTCAAAATGTTCCAAATTGTTTCTGTATTAGGAGAATCAAAGTTTTGGATGAGGCTCCCCGCCGCCTCGTTTGCAAAGAACAGTATTCTAGCGTTTCAGATGGTTCTGCTTCCACTACCAATTGTAGTAGCAATTTGTGACACTTTGTTAATGAACACTCCTTGGTTCCTTCTACCTCAACCATTGTTAGAGCACTGGATTTTCCCAATTGGGGAATTGGTTACGCGAGCTATTACTCTCGTGTTTACTTACAGTTTCTGGAGTGTAACTTTTAACATTTTCTTGATCCTGGCAATCCCATCCTGTGTACTGTCGTATTGCGGACTGTCATTTGTTAACCTTGCTTTGGAAAAGTAAGACAGCATAATTTTATACTTGATTTCATTCCATTCCTCTTGTTTTTGAAAAATATGTAAATTATGATTGAAAACGTTAGGGAACTGGATGGCTTGCAAACCGCTGATGATGTTGATCGATTTGTAGGAAAAAACCGCGAAGCGAAATTGCTCTGTTCTTTATACAATGAGGTACATGAACACCGAATCACACCTTCTCTTATATTTCTACTTGTAGTTGAAATACCCGTTTTCTTATATACGTTAATTTGCGAATGGAGTCGTATGAGTTTAGTTGAATTGGCAATCTGCTTAGACGTTATCTTTGTTGGAATATTGGGAATTTTCGGTTGCGTTGAACTGGCTGCAAAAGTATTCGTTTCGAGCCGAAACCTTACTCACCGCCTACGGCACAAGAACACAGTTGTACATAAAAGGTTAAAAAAATATTGGAAATCTTTCCCGGTTCTTACAATTTGCTTCGGCCAGGATAACTACATTGATAGAACAACGCCTTTGGTTGTTTTTGATTTTGCGATTAATATCACAGTAAATTTAATTTTACTCAAGTAAATTTACAATTTTTCTCTCCTCTTTGAATTATTAATAATAAAAGAATACTATATTTAAACTAGATCTATGAATAACTGGCAATTGCATCACTGACCAATATACAAATAAGAATTATACAAAGTTTGTGGATGTCATTAACTGTTAGAGAGCACAAATTAGTTTAAATTTAATAAATATATGTATGGTTTAGTTACTAATTAAATTACAAAATTAATGTGCACAAATTCATACTTATGATTAGATATCTTCGAAGTTCACAGATATGTTAAGAGCGTTTTCATTAGTGTCATTGTATACTAAATCTAACATTAGGTGCGTATGGGTATAACTAAGAAATTCTTAAATTTATGTATGATTAATTAAATCAGATTAATTATTTTTGTTTATATAAATAGACAAAAAACGAATTCCCTATTCCTGACATATGTAGGGGCATTGCTTTTCACGGAATTAATACAAACACGACATTTTAGACAGGTTTTATTATTGAAAAATAAAACCATTAAAAATCGATTGATAATTGATTGATTTTAGCTGACATAAATTTTTTTGTTCGAGACCATTTCATCGGGCAAAATGTCTTCAAGCACCAAGTTTTAATGAAGAAAATAAAAGCGACAAAACTATACATATTAAAAAATATAGTTAGTATAGTTTTAACTCGCAATATGAAAGCAAAGCAGCAAGCTAATTGTATATTCCAAAATATTGCAGTAGTAGTTCACCTCCGTGTCCTTATCAAATACAGTTATGCCGTATGAAATAGCAATAGGTTTCTGTGCGGCGGCCGATTTCTTCAGAATAATTCGGTCTCGTTTTGTACCTACTATTCTTTGAGCATATTTCCAGTTATGAATGATACGAGTAGAAACTTCGTTGCTCCTGACCGCCATTGGAACCGTGGAGGCAATAACAATGTAGACGCCCACCGCTATGAACACAATGACAGTATTCACACTGACAGGAAGGAATGACCAGCCCAAAACCATACAGAAGTTTCCTGCGACACAAATCATAAATCCATTGCACATCAAAATGCCTGCCAATTCCTTAACCCCTTCTCTTCCAATGTGGTTGATATACTGTAGCTGTCTATAGTAGCTTAGTGCAGTGTGAGACATCGGCATTCGGGAAATTACTTGAAGGCATTCCCAATAAATATTAAACCACACAATTGAGAAAATTAAGATAACAGCGAATGACCGAGTAACTTCTAACGTAGTCCATTGTGTTATTATAAAACGAATAATGATTACGGTTACTGAGGTTTGACAAGATTTGATATTTGATGAAGTTGAACAAAAGAAATGAGCAGCTGGATCGAGGTTCGTGAAAACTTCTAGAATGGGTAAAAATAGGCACACGGACATCATTATTATTCCAATCAGGAAACTCGATACCCCAACAATGTCAATTGATCCTCTGTTAGGCGACAAAATTTTCTCGAGTTCTGAAATTTACGTAAATTGATAGAATTAATTGATTAAAATAACATTATAATAGACATGAAAAATTCGTTCTTGCAAAGACCTATGTTTTGTACCCAATTTCAATAAACGTTGTATTGGTGTTTTGTCCAAGACACTCTTTGGATACAATTTACTGCCCCTTACAGCCTCACGCAGTTTTCTCTCCATGAAGACTAACTTTGAACCATAGTCGGCATAGAAAGTTTCTGCCCGGAGAAAGTTAGAGATCGTAAGACAAAAATGAAGCTGAAGATATGCCGTTCCGGTTAAATATAAGACAACAAAGTGCACCTTGGTACTACTGTCTTTTCCACCAGAGATGTGCCACATTATGTACCGTAACATACTAGCAAAGTTTAAGAAAGTCAAAATGTTGCCAATGGCGAAAAAAATTAAATTTCTTTTATTTTTCAGAGCGTAAAATTGCTCCGCTTTTGTATCACATTGGATGTAATGTTTCTGTAGGATCTTTTCGAAGGTGGTTTGGGCAAATTCGACGGATTTCCAGAATAAAGGGGACGTCATGGTGTGTATTTCACTTTATAATACTTTTTTCCGAACTAGTCCTTTTGTAACAAAAAAAATTTTACTTTACAAATATGACAGCAAAAATTAACTATCAATGTATTTCGTTGTATTTATCTATTTCCCACACTTCTTTGAGTCTCGGTTAGATTACTTCAACTGGTATCACATATTTATTATAAAACGATTGTTAACGGTTGATCATTCGAATTTAGAGACACAAATTTACGCCTTGGGATCTTATGTTGCACGATACCAAATCATATGAGAAAGTTAGTCAAGAAAATCAAACCGGATACTGACTATTTTTCTGGAAGGGTATTTTTTTAAAGAAAAAGTTGATGCTACTTTCAACATATTGACCAGATATCATTTTTGTGCATATTTAATGAACATTTGGACAGAAACTACCTTATTTTTTTGTATACTAGAAAATCAAGTTCTGCTTAAAAAGTAATACCCGTCTTATGCTGAATTTCCAAAAGCCAATAACGAATAAAATATTTAAGTAAGTTGGTTAAATTTTTCCAAACGAAAAATGATTTTAAAAAGTACATATGGAAGTACCTTCATAACTATTTTGCTTCTTTTTAAACACTCCTCTCCAATTACATATTAAATTCTATAATGTATTGCCCATTTTGGGTTTTTCTAGCAAATTAAGCTAAAAACTAAATGTCAGTGGAAAAGTTTTGCATTTGTTTTTTGGAATTCTCCCAAGGGTATTCAACAGGTATTAAATATTTATGTTAAAAAGCTTTTGATAAAGCCAACATTGCTTAGTTAGATTTGTAGGCAAAATGTAGGTTTGCCAAATATATTATTAATTTGTTTTTGATATTGAATTATAAACATTCCGTAAATCAATCACACACGTGGACATCTTATATACGTTGGATGGATAAATCGTTCGCAATCGAAATCAATGGTGTGGTTTAGAAAAATGCAAGCCATAATAAATACTATCCAAGCTTTAAATATAAATGATAAACTGAACAAAAACCAATGAAATTTTATGCGCGTGTCAAATTGCTGATACGACGTGCTCCTGAGGAAAGCAGATAAAGCCTACAATTTACAGCCTTTAGGTGCAGTCTGTCCTTACTTAGTGAAAGTTGAATCAGTGAAAAGTTTTATTTCCCGCTATGGAAGTCCATATTAAATCAGTATTTATATCATGCTAAATTTGATCTTACCAATTAATGGCACAATCCCTATTGTAAAGCCATTAAATATAAAAAAGTATTTGAATGTTTTTCGTGACTGTGATGTACTTATTTTAGACGCCCGGCTGAATGATTAGGTAAGGTGAAACCATTTGTTTTAGATTCGTAGCCTAGCTAAACCGTTAAACATATTTAATTAAGCGTACTACCGTAAATAGAAGAACTCATCATTATCATTGAAAGGCAACGGCACACATTAAAGACTTGACGGCTACAACTACACCACCAGGTCAAACTCAAAGGTGATGGAGTCATGTAAAATCACAAACGCTCTAAATTTAGAAGAAATTGATTTAAATCAAAATGCGTACGTTAGATCCGGATGTTTTGTCGTTTCACGTATGCAAAATCCACACTGGAATAACGGCGCACACAAATTTGATAATTAATAAACTGTGGGTGGTGCCAATTTCCTCAAATGTGATTTTAGAAAATTGTTACCTAAAACTAAAATTAGTAATTAATATGGCATTCTTTTAGCTTTATGACTTCCCTGACCCGTCAAGATTTCAAGTGGTTCCATTCTGTGTATAAAATGTTGAGCAATTGTTTACGTTTTTAGGAGTAGTCTTACTGTTTCTAAATGACCCTTTAGTCTAGCGACGTGAAGGCTTCCATGCACTGTACTGCAACAAACAGTAAAGTTGTGGTCAGCTTTTAAAAGGTGGGCCAACTTTTTTAAATTCAATTTTCAGTTTTCGATGCTGGTTGATTCAACCGGGTTGAAGCAATCTTTTGTTCTTGCAGAGGGTTTTTTCCGACTTTGTTAAAATTGCGACTTCATAACAACAGACCCGGCCTTCTTCCATTTTTAATAAATAACTAGTTTCATCGAATTCCACTTCTTGGTGAGTCGGGTTGGCGATTTCAACATTATTTGACCCAATTTGGAAGAGGCGCATCATGAACTGGCGATCCGCAGCTGACATTTGCTTTCCATTCAGCATATTACATAAACTCCTTTATAATTTTTGGTCTAACTGTAGACAATTTTTGGGTTTGTATAGTATACATTTTATAACGACGTCATTTTAAATGAATTTCGTTTAGATTCAATCGCGACACTTACATTCAAACAGAAGATATTTCTTCTGATTCAACTTATTGGCATCATCAGCCCCTTCACAGTGGTACCTGCTGCCATACTTCAACGAGTTTCAAAACCTGGCTGGCCAGCATCCTTTAGAAGATTTCTCCTTGAGCAGTGCAAGATCGACTCCTCGACGTCGGAGAATGCAACATTCTTTCATCTGGATGTGAATTCCAACCAAGTTGATGGTTTCTACAGTAGCCATTTTTTCGATTTGGGTTTTGAAGGATAATGTATCAACATTTCTCTTTGAGTGTATGGAGCTCGCCTTTCTCCCGTGCTACTGCATCAACTACTATCTGCGGCACTACAACGAAATACTTTCACCCAGTAATTTACAAACTGCTTTGCCCATTTACAGAGAAATCTGAATTCTCGCACGGTTCTACAAGATGATTCAAGAGGATATCGTTGTGCCGTTTTTAATTCTTGTCATTTCATTAATGTGTCATTTATTCTTACTTTATGCATTGATTTCATTCGGTGCAACCCTCTCAATTCAGTTATGGCTTCAATACTCCTGTGTTTTGTTGAATGCGGGCTTGGGTATTATTTTCGTTTTTGGCGTATTTGCCAAATTAGATACGGAGTCGGCCGACGTTCTAAATGATATCTCAAAAGGTTTAATGTCCAGAGTTGAGCTGCGAAATAATATTAACAGGAAATGTGCTACCAGGTATCCTGCCTCTTTCCAAAATTTGAACGTAAGAGTGGGCGAGGTTAATTACGTAGACAAGTTCACGCCGTTTGTGATGATGGATTTCTGCTTTAACTAAATAGTTAATTTGATGAAGATAAAATGAATATGAATGGACATTCTTGTAAATTGGGTATTGGCTCGGTTGATTTGATTTAGGTTATTTTTCTCTCTTGATTGTCGATCCATGACAATACAACATCGAATATGTAGCATTCAGGGTTTCATTTTCACACTTTGAATGACATAGAAAATATTCCAAATTAAAAGCTTTGATTTTTTAGGTTGTTTTCTGAAGGAAGGTAAAATTAGCCATTAAAGTATTAAACAAAAGCACATTAAGGTAAGTAAATTAAGAATCATTTAATTCGTCCATAAAAAATAATCGTTAAACCAAATAACATGCATACATATTTATAATTAAAGATAACCCGCTAACAATGCATATAATACCTAATTTCAAGTAATTAAGTTATTTCATTGCTACTAATGTAATATATATGTTCTTGCCAGTACAAATTAATCGCTACACAATCACGTACTACTGTGTTTAGTAAACTGATATTTACAGTCATAATGCACGGCACAAGAGATACATACATGAATACGTGATGATGATGCAAAAGCAAACTTTTTACGGGCGATGTTTACATTACGAGAATGCAAAATTCAGTTTAATGCATCACAAAGTAATAAAAAGTTTTATGTTTATTTATTTTCAGCTTTGGAAGGACAACCCATTGGCCCACTCTAAACGTTTCGCTTAATTTTGCTGTACTTATTTAGTGTGTAGAGTACTAAACACGATTATAAACAC
>VYYJ01005253.1:0-11482 GCA_021029165.1 Cyphoderus albinus
TTTTTGTCTTTGAATTTTCTACTGTTTATTTGGATTATGACATGTTATTTTTTATGGTGTTGGTAAGGGAGAGCAGCTTCTTGTTGATTACGTAACACTTAAATAAATCAATACTCAATATGTTATTTGTTAATCTTCCTCTACATCCGCCTTTGTTATCACTAATGTTGATTTTTCTTACTAAGCAAGCATTTACACACCCCTCAATCTCTTGGAAAATTGGCATTTATTTGCAATGAGTGGACGGACTTGAACCTTTAATTAGCATAATATTGAGCTGATGTAGCTTTAATCAATTCTCTAAAGAATTGTGATTGTGTGCAAAAGTTGTTGTTGCTGGCGCACCCCCAGTAAACTTCCGATGCAAAGCATGGTCAAAAGTAAATATTATTTCTATCGTTATCTCTGCCATTGCTACCATTAAGTACCACTATTTAGCAATAATGCACCAAAGCGTCTCTAGTATAATCAGTTGATGATAGTGATTCGTAGAAGTCATACCAATTGAATGTATGGAAATTAATCATTATTTTCAACTGTCTGAAGCTCTATTAATTAGGAGGCCTAATTTGTTTTAGCACATGAGAAAAAACGGGAAATCCACGATTTGCGTCATGTGTCAAAACAAAAATTAAATGTAATTAGCATGAAGTAGTTGCTTAGCGGTACCACTGTGAAGTTAATGAAGCATCATCTACAAGCTCAATATAAAGATGAGTGTTTTTGGATAGTCCATCTATAATCTCAACCCGGTCAATCTGGTCACTTACCATGGGAGAAGTCTTACCTATATTAAGCAACTGCTAAAATATGTTCCACGGTGTACATGAAAATGCATTTTGGTTGTCAGTTCAGATTACGAGCGGTTCTGTCTGTAAGGTGAAGTAAAGCTTACTATAGCTTACACAACGCTATTCTAAACGTTGTTTTGTCATTCCTTCTTACATCTTCACTCAATCATGATAACGACGTTTTTATGTACCACTAAAACTAACTGTCTTCTCAATTGGTACATTATATTAGTCTACAATTCTTAATAAGTGCCAGGAACCTATCACCTACAGCTAAAGAAGAAATGTCTTTACCGGTGACCACAGACTGAGCACGTTTCATCTTTCTGCGTACTCACAATAAATTACAACAGGAATACCAACAAATACAAATATACGGCTTGAAAACAGAACACGCTGGCTGACCATATCCCAAACTTCATACCTTTATCTCAAACTCTGACCTTAAAAGGGTAATTTAATTATCGAAAAAAATTGTTTGACGTACAAAGATGACCATGAATCAAAATAATTTCATATTATGTTTATATCCTTACTCATCGTGATGCCTTATAGCTATTTTACATAAAACATGGAAAAAATCAGAATTGCAGAAGAGCCAATACCGAGCTCCATCCTCAGTGTAATTACGTTTTCTTTTCCTTCCGACCGACTTCGTCATTACTTTACGACTTTGCAAACAGCCAGGTTTCCAGACAATGTCAAATGGGCAAGGTATCGGTGACCTTGCTTAAAAATTCGGTGTCTTGTATTTTTATTATATTTCACGATGCTCATTCTTTGCCGATTATTTAAAGCAGTTTTACCATTTAAAGGTTAAGCTAACACATCAACGATATTTGTGCGATATTTGTGACGCTTACAATATTTACAGCACTGATTACTAAAAACGCTTAGAAACAACGAAGAGGTTGGATTCTTATTTGTACCTTTTTTACAAGGATTGGTGTGGTGATAAACACTTTTTACTTGCCATTAATAATTCCTGGAAACACTTAATTAAAAATTTTACTTCGAAGTTTATTTTACACTTGATAGTTTTCAAAGAATCAGTAACTGTAGAGTAGTCAGTAAACTCAGAGCAGTTTAGGTAGTTTAAACTTCAAATGGCAGTGGGGCTTTCAAGAAAGATCCATTAAAGTGCACTTGCAATCTGAATGATTGCATTGAAGACGTTGGATATAGAGATTGCCCAGATTTGCTTATCGTTACCTGATTGTTAGTAGATGGACTTTTGCTCGTTTACACCTACAACACAGACAGTTAAATACAATACACAAAATCACACTGTTCAGATTTTTTCAGCAACTATTCAGATAGTATTAATATTAAGTACGTATATGTAATTGTACTTAAGTGATATTGATGAATTAATTACTAATTCTTAATTTTATTTATGTATGAAAATGAAAATCTTGATGCATATTGATTTTGAAAATTTCACTCCATTTTCAAATTTCATTTTGAAATTGCTTTGACTATACATTAAGCTGTGTTATTTAAAACATTAGTCCGTTAAAGTTTCGATTGTGGTCAGGACAAAACATAATTTCCGTGTTTCGGTTTAAACTTTTTATATCAGTTGTGTTATATGAGAAAACGATTGATAAACTATAAATATAAATATTTGTTGATTTGATTATTTGAATTATTAAAAATTTATTAACAAATAGTATTTCATTGTCATCTGAAAATTTCCACTTCTTAATAATCAGTGAATCAAACACAGGAATACATAAAACAAATTAGCGATCTTGGCGTTAATGATTAATTTAAACAGTTAACAGAATGAGTATTGAGTAAATATCTTTATATCGAAATAAATTCATTGAAACAATTTCCCAATTAGAGTACTTTTATGAATCGGTAAGGTAAGGATAAGGTAACTACTTCCTCAGAAAAAAAAACTGGTAACGATAAGGTAACGCTTTGTAATCTCTGCCTGGACAAAATCTAATCTAATGAGGATTTCTCTAATCTAATAAACGTCATCATTACCCCAGTTAATATATGGAGGGTGATTGCAAAGGGCGCTTTTCTGTTTAGCATGCGCATTAATCTGATTTTTCACTGCGGCTTGGACATTTCGCTGCAGCCCATTAAATGAAAGCGCTAGTGCGAGTGTGATGATTATTTGGATTAGTGGATTATCCGTCTCTGCCAACGGAATGGTGCGGAAAATTTATTCTGATCTCTGACTTTTGTTTAGGAGACAGAGAGTAGCGTTGCATGACAAGTGGTACTCCGCCGCAACACGGGCAAACATAAACCTTTTACATTATAGTTGCAGACAGATTACGCCTATAAAGCACCGTGGCGAGTGCTGAACGGATTATTTCTGGTTTAAAATGCTCATTTATTCTAACGCAACCGAAAAGTAGAGTCATAGTTGAACAAAATAGGGCATGAGCAATTTTGTGTTTCTTGCGATCTGTATCAACTTTCAGTAGGGTAAGAGAAAGAAAAAGCGCCTGTTGTGGTTGTTGGCATCTTCATTTAACGTCTTCGCCACACCCAATGTCCATGTGCATCCGGCGGCTGACCGATAATAGCCTGATATGTGTGCTGATTGCTGATGATCATTCCCTTTTCCTTCTTCATTATTCTTCAGAGAATCACACTGCGCTGCATAAAGCGTTGATGTGGCGTGGCATGCACCTTCAGTTGTATTCATTCTGCTTTTGGGTATTACGTCAGTTGGTATTTAAACTGCTCACTTTTTGCTCAAATTAAAAAGAATATATATAAAAAGTTAAACTCAGTGTTGATAACGTGGTAATTCTAACAGGATAGAAATGAGTCAACTGAAATGAGCCGGTCCATGGGAAATCATGACAGAGCAGAGATTGAGAACAGAACAAAGAAGGCAAAACTGCTGGGTGACGCTGTGTAACTTTTTGGTATGAAATCAAAAAATGACCACAGTGTCAGGTTAAGGTTCTGAGTGAATCACTTGAAAGTAGTAAAGAATGGACATGACGCTTGTCAAATACATGAAAGCAAGTTACATTTTAGGGTGATCATAATGAGTCAATAATATTGCATTCAAATACGTATTTGGCAATTTTATCCATTGCGCATTCTTTCAGGGTGACGCATGAAAGGTGCAATGATTCACGGAAAATTGCATTTTACCAAAAATACAAGCACGAGTGCCTCAATTACGCGTTGCCCGTGCTTGACAAGGGATTTCGTTCTGTCAGAGCATTGCAATTATATTTACAAGTGAAATGAAATTGCAGCTTTCTTCCATCTGTTTATCTTCCAGATGCGCATTGTTGAAGATCGGAATGGTTTACACATATTTGAAAGGCTGTAATATTTTAACTAAAATGTACTTTAACAAATTGTTCATCAAAACTAGTTTTACTACAGCAGCCCGTCATCTGAGCGTCTCTTCACTCGTGAATGGAATATTATTGTGCGCCTCTTCATCTTCAGCAGGCGGGCGGTGTGTATCGTCGATGTAATGCAGAACACGCATGTAATCATCTCGAACTCGCCTCTGCCACATTGAAGTATTTCGTAACCATTTACCTTTCTTCCTTCACAGTTTTGAGTTGTTGAGTTTCGAAAGAATCTCATCTTGGTACAGAAAGTTGCAGAAGAGCTGTAAACTATCCAAAACTATTATTACGGATGAACGAGGAAGGAGGGAACATATTGGTTTAACACCTTTTGGAAATGATGTGGGAGTAGCGAACATTCGTTTTCGTCCATGCAAGACTTGCTCCACAAGAATATGTCGAGCGTGGTACGCACAACAGCTAACAATCCATCGCGTTTATGATGTACGTAAGTAAGGTAAACATAAATATGACAAAAATTCCGCTCATATCGAAAGCGAACGCACTTTATATTTTGCTTCGAACTTGAAGATTTAATAATACCAGGAATAAAGAAAAGTGTACTTGGGACATGTGCTTGACCCTGACTCATTGCAAGTTCACTCCTCAGCTTTGGCTGTAGCTTGTGCCTTGCAATACATTTGAGAAAAAGATGCAACTTGAAGTTAATACTATTGTGAAGAATGGATATGTCAGGTTTTATGGTTAGAGACATTTTTTTCAATTTGACGTTTTCAGCCTGTGCGTCGTCAAAAAGTGAGAAGATAGATGGTATTTAGCTATGGAGTTTAAACATTTTTATTTCTTCCAAACACCAGCACTCTCTTTGATCTGACTCTGTTTGAAATTGATTGGTGTTTCCTTCTTTTCCCTTGTAAAAAATTTGTTGTTGTCACTGTCACTGTAGTTTTCTGACTCCTCTTTTCACAGGTGTAACAGTCGACAGTTGGTACTTGTAAATGCGAAAATGTCTTCTCTTGTTCTTGTCCCCTTTCTTGCATGAGTCACTTATTTATTTTTCCCTTTTTGTTAGTTTTAGCAGAATACCATTTCGACTTGTCTTCATTATAAAATTGTGAAGGAATGTGTCCAGATTTCGAAATTGACACACGGTAGTGGTTGTAGGCAAAAGTGTCCGAGAAATCGTGTATTACAATCAGATCGCTGAAGCATGACCATTGGTTTTCTTGTCTCGAACCAACTGATGATACTGATAATGATCGTCGTAAAGTGGCGTATAAACAGCACCATGATGTTTCTGACTTGAGAATCTTTGTTATTATGATCTAATAAATCTCATATTTACTACTTCCTTGTATTCCTCTTATTTATTTATTAAATCAACTATATAATTGGCTTATTCACTTTCAAGTAGCACTTCTTCGCTGTCAAAGTCTAACTTATTAATATGCATTCAGGTGAGGAAAAAACGATCTCTCGGTCTCCTCTCTCCTTGTGTTCCTCCTCGTGTCACATAAAATGCACATTCTAGTACTGGCATTGATGTGAGATCTTTCATGAATTCATTCAAATTATGCATCTTCTAGTATTTACCAATATTCAGGGGGAAAAGCTGCTCGAGCATATTAACTTGTTCATTCCCTTTCGACTTCTCACCCTCCAAACAGAAGAAGCAGTTCATACCAAGACAGAGGAAAAAGGAAAGCTATTCACGATTAGTTTTCAAAGCACATCGTTTTTGTACCTGTCGAATATATTTTCTCAACATGATTCATGATATTATTGAATATTCCTTTTATTTCTTTTACCCTGGTTCAATCCTAGCGTGGTGTGCAAACGTTCTGTCTTTTCTTGCAGGAGTGATGTGGTGACACGGACACGTTCTTCGTTATAATTTTTTTCTGTTAAAGAAACTGTTTTTCTGCGCATCATGAATGATCATGGTGATCATAGTGGCACATAATGTAGACAACCTAAATAACTGTCGACGTTCATGTAAAATGGTATCATACATTAGCCATCAATAATAAATTCTTCAATAAAAAGGTACACACTGTAGTGCAAGCTAGAAGGATGGAGTAGGCAAGAATTCAATCACTAAAGCACAAAAATACCTTCGTATCAAACTCTTGTCCAGTCCGAAGTTTTCTACTATTAAACCATTAAATATATATTCAAATGATTACTTCACATTGCGCATAGTTGCAGCGAGTGAACGAAAAATAAAAATTACACACTACAATGTGTAAATAAATGCATAGATGCATGCATAAATTTTAGAAAAAAATAGCTAACGAGAGATGTGGACGGTTGTTTCGTTTGTTATAATGTTCTTCGCAACTTGCAACAACACTGAGATGTTGTTGGGCTTCTGCAATGACCTTTAATAAATAAACCGGAATTCCAGGGAAATAAGGGCAAAAAGATAAACTATTGTAACACTGCTCTCAAAACTCGACATGATACCACCGAGTCGAAATGTTTTCTTTCTGAATTATGACCCTTTCGCATGGTAATACTACTTTGAAATGGGAAGTGCGATAATTCTCTGTTTGCTGAGGAGTAAGTGAGCAATAACTCTGAGAAAGAGAAATTGAATGAAAATGAAGGATGGATTACGAGCAAGACTAATGATCATGAAGTATGAGCCACGAATTCATGTTCATAAGATTATACGATTTTCTCGAAGACAAAAATCAGAACGCAAATCATTGTTTACAAACACAAATACTAGGTATGTAGTTCAAATACTTTCGCAAATCATCTTGATGACAATCCTCGTCCAAGACAGATTCACAAGAAATTCTAACATGACACGTGGAAACATTACAATTACAACTTTGTATCTTGTATTATTTTTATCGATTGAAACTGTGCGTAGTTGTTGAGTTGTGCGTAAGAAAGAAGCCAGGTTCGTGAGGCACTCACCATGAACCATATCTCGTGTATTCTGCACAATTAAAACCTGCTATGCTCTAAACGTCTGACAATGCAGTCATAGTATTATATACACCTCCCTTGTTACCAAATTTTGGATGCAAATTTTATGCAAACTCAGCTGCGTCATTATGTTTCCAACTGTAGAACAGCAAATGGCGCTTTATTAGAAATTGGGGGTGTGCGATTATCCTGCTAATAGAAGCCTGCTATTGCTGCATGGCTTTTGGATATCATCGTAGTACTGATAACTTGTGAAAGCCGACTAATGAACGAACGAAACTGCGTTTTGCGTTTGAATTGTATTAAATTGAAGTCCAATGATGAGGACAGAGGAAGCGAGAAAGAGCCACGACAACAACAACTACCAACCACCAGTAAGCGAACAGGTTGATAATTGCAGAGGTGCAAAACAAATCATTTTTCAACGCTATGAATCATACCAAGGCGCCCCATGGATTCAGGTAAAAAGAAAAACAACTTTTTGGTAATGATGATGATAAGAATTAAGAAGGTCGGTTTCTCTGAACGTGTACTTTGTAGACAGTGATGAATTCTTATTGTCAGTTTAGAGACCAACCGTTGGAATGGTGTTGCGTGGAGTCAACACAATACATTTAATACCTATGTTTGTACGCTCTTTTGCATCATATAAAAAGGTTGCTCTGCGTTTGTAATTGTAACTGCATCCAATATTAAGAATATTAACTATACAATCATCACGCTCTTCTGCAAATTCACTTTAGAAGCCAAAGCCAGGAGACAAGTTCAATGGGTTACCCAGGTCGACATTTACGATACATTTAGCCTTCGCTTTTTCCACAAATCTTGACCCTCCAAAGATGCCTGCAATGTGACCTTAATTAGAGAACCACTTAGACGATAATGGGCTCACGTTGATCGTGTTGCTTAACCTGAAACTACTGAAATCGACTGTGGGACACCTTTCTATAAATTTCAAATTAGAATTTTGTTGCAGCATAACAAAGAAAACTTGGTAAATAAAAGTCAAGTATTCTGACAATGAGTATCAAGTATCATGTCTCGTTTCTTCAGTATGTAACTAAATGGTTCGCTCATAATGAAAGATTAACTAACCTGAACTATCTAAACGCGTTTCGTGATTTTGCCATACTTTCAATTAATTTCTTTATTTAACAAAATAAATTTGAAGGCGCCAGAATAAACGGAATGACGAGAAGTAATAAAGCAATAATGGAAACTTTTAATGCATCAATACACATAATCCAAATCCCTCAATTTAGATAACGCATTAAATCTTGAGTGAACACGATAAACAGAGCAAAATGAAGTGAACTTGAACCACAACAAACTATTGCAACAGGTCAAGTCGTGCAACATTATGCAACAAGTTTCACCTGGATAAACAGAACCGTTTGCAACTCTGCTCACTTCATATTTCATACAATGGAATCGTAAGCAACGCAAGCACCTAATGTGGCAATAGATTTCACTTGACTTTGTATTCGTGTTCATGTTTGAGATAATTTGGGTTTTAAGAAATGATTTGAATTTGTTTGTATTTGTGTGCGTCCAAAAAGTCAGTTCACTCTATTCCCACAATAGTACTCAAAAGACGACTGGGCTATGAAAGACAGCGGTGAGAGTTGAGGTGGATGAGAGATAGTGTTCTGTGATGGACTTGAGTTGACTTGCAAAGTAAAAATGAAATATGAAAAAGTGTTCTAACAATATCGGCTTCGTTGCGCGTTGGTGCCGCCACGAGCCCGGAAAGCTTGTGTCTCAGTTCGATTCTGGGATAGGTCGATTATTTTTAGAACATTTAACTTTAAATTATAATTTGTAAATATTTAACTAACTGACCAATTAACTTTTCATTTAAATGTTTTTCTTTCTAACACATAATCTCCGGTCGCTACAAAAGGCCGCCCAACACCATTAAACCACCGGCCGTTGAATGGTTAAAGTGGTCAGATTCAAATGACCCATCTTCGTTTTCGTCGCCTCGGTCATCATCATCATTATCATCTCCGTCGTTTGAGTTTGTACATCAGCCTGATGGAACCAAATACTATGTGTCGACAATTGAAATGAAGGACGCCATGGACGTAAAAAACGTTATGCCATTCACTGAATATTTCAATCAACGAAATCGTGGGTTTAAGAGGGAGCTTCCCATGTTTGTGGTAAAATATCCAAAACATCTTCTTTCTACCAAAGCGACGTATTAATCATTTCGTTCATACCTGGGTGCGGGAGGAAACACTGGCTCATGTGTCAACACGTGTGATCAATTAAAAGCGTGTGTACCAATTTATCAGATCACTCGCAAACATCCACCTCAGTTAGATGTTCGACGGGATTGTTTCCTACTATAATGACACCCCTGGCAACAATGGCAGGCAAAGAATATTCTGAAAAGACTGGACTAGAGGTTTTTAAGCATCCCATCGGTCCGCTTTCAATTCTTAGACCAGAATGGGAGGCCATATCTTCCAGGGCATTTATTTTTAGTCTGAAAGGTCGCGTTCTTGGTTATCATCGCGAGGACTTGTTGGCGGGTTAAATAAACTTTTTGATATCAGGGAGAAAAAAATGGACTGTTGTTGCAAGAAGTTTCAACGCCAACGCCCTTCCCACTTTCAGTAAAATGGCCAGGTCAGTGCTTAAAAGACAGACATAGCATCCACGTGTACCGATGTGGCGCAACACAAAGCACACTACTTTAACCTGGCTAAATTCGGGAAGAATAATGAAACGCCGGTCGAGAGGTTCGAATTTGTCCAGGAAGCAGGTAACCTGGTAATAATTATACCAGATGCCTACCATCAAGTGTCATTGTGAGGACTCCAACCCTATTACAAACCGCGAGAAAAACATTCGCGCTCTCCTGGCGATTTACAGTGCACAGGCCAACTGCTTTGCTTATTTGCAAGATCTTGGGGTCACAATTAAAAAGGTTGACAATAATATTGATTATTTCAAAACTCGAATTGACAGTTGCGTTACAGAACAGAGAGATAAAATGAGCCCGGAAGATAATGAGCAAGACGGCGCGGAAAATGTAACAACAGGACGCAGAAACAAAGGATGGGGAAAATGTTGAAAACGAATTGCAACAACAGGACGCGGAGACGCGTATTATTAAACAAGGACCGCCCTCAGACAGTCCGTCATTATCAAATCCAGTACCATCCACCACCACAGATACCCAGATATGGGATCCCAAGATTCGAAAGTATCCCTCTCCAATAGTTTACACAAACAAATGGAGCTCAAGTTTCAGTGTAATCAGTGGGGCAAATATTTGAAAAGTAAAGCCGAGAGTATTGAATGCTGTCCGAGACAATGTGAAACGTGTGGAACACAATTCACAAGGACATGTAGCTACACTCGTCATAAAAATAACAATAAATGCGAAGAGGGACAACAGGAAGAGGAGAGTCTGGAGCCCCGGACTAAAAGCAAACGCAGCTCAGCTAAAAGAAAACAAGTAGTGGGCAAAATTGAACAATTTGTACCGATCGATATTGAGAAAAAAAAACCGCCTGTCATTTTTGATTACGATTCTTTCTCAGTCGTATGTTCAAGTGTGGAATACAAGGACTCCAGTACAGTATTGACAGATAGTGTAGCAAATACTTAGATGATTGATTTTATTTGAATAATATTTTTATCGTGGTTATCTTATGAGTTGTATAATTATAGATGAATTTAAATGCAAGATATTGACTCGTATAATTTTAAATATGACAAAAAAAGGTTTAGCGGCCGTAGGTGACAATTAAAATATATGAAGAACTCATTCAGCAGTTGGTGACTTCAGATGTTTTGGCACTGATACCAAGAGGAAACTCAGCATGAATTTAAACAATTATGAATTGCAGCGCGAAACGAAACTAGTTTATTGATATGGGCGTGTTAATATAATATAACGCTTGATAAATGACATCTCGTATCAGTAAGTTTTTTTTTGTATACGCAAAATCTTTTCTCCTCAAGTGTATGAAATAAAAATATGTAATTGAGAGAATGAGTTTTATCAAATAAATTTATTTTATCCACAATAAAAAAATTGTAGCGACCGGAGAGTATGTGTTTGAAAGAAAAACATTTAAATGAAAAGTTAATTGGTCAGTTAGTTAAATATTTACAAATTATCATTTAAAGTTAAATGTTCTAAAAATAATCGACCTATCCCAGAATCGAACTGGGACACAAGCTTTCCTGGACGGCTCGTGGCGGCACCAACCGCGCAACGAAGCCGATATTGTTAGAACACTTTTTCATATTTCATTTTTACTTTGCAAGTCAACTCAAGTCCATCACAGAACACTATCTCTCATCCACCTCAAATCTCACCGCTGTCTTTCATAGCCCAGTCGTCTTTTGAGTACTATTGTGGGAATAGAGTGAACTGACTTTTTGGACGCACACAAATACAAACAAATTCAAATCATTTCT
>VYYJ01005254.1:0-11481 GCA_021029165.1 Cyphoderus albinus
TTGTAGTTATTGTATGGTTACGTTAATTTCTGAATTGGGGTATTCAGAACCATCGGTATTTCTCTGGTTTAGTTATGGTTTTGTAGGATTATTTCTCTGTATTTGTCTGGTAAGTTGTTTGCGAATCGCAGTTTGGTTATGGTTTGGTTAAAGCCTGGTTACATTGCAGTTGTGAATACCACTGCTGGTTGTATGTATTTACTAGTCATTTTTGTACATGACATGTCATGCAGAAACTCAAAATTTTATTACGCGTACGCGTAACTCGTCCCAGCGTAATAGAAAAGAAACAAATAGATATTAGCAGCAGCTAATAAGAGTTTTCATAGAAAAGAAATATTCTGTCAAGTGACTTGACTCAAGTCAACAACTTAAAAGCATATTTGAGAATAACATTTCTTCCTCAGACTGATTTACAGAGGACAAAAAATGCAACTTGGCATTTATAAAAGCTAAAACCTTTTCCCGCAACAACATATACAGACGTTAATTAGCTAATTAAGAATATCTCTCATTACTCATGACTTTTTTTGTATTACACCGGTGCTTTTCTACCATCAAAAGAAAGGCTTATCTCATATCATATCTAATCCAAACTCCGACCGGATCAATATTTGAACACTTGGCCCGAAAATGGGATGGACTTAATAAATATAATTTTTTCCGTTTTGAATTGTTCGAAAATTGCAGTACCTTTTTTCTAGCTGACCGTTGTTTTAATCTCGAAATTATCATTATATGTACTAATTTTATATGATCACGCTAAAACATTTTCATTTGATTAACACATAGAACACAACGTTCAAGTTAGAAGAACGATTTATAGTAACGAAAAAAGGCGATTTAGAGTAGATGTTGATGTTAATACAGTCAAGTAATTAAACAGTTTAGCTTCTCAAATTAAAAATTATGTAGCAGATACGCAAATCTGAATAAAATAAATCCCAACAAATGAAAAAGCAGGTATTTACGTTACCCATTCCTCCTCAGTACACTCCCTCCCTTTTAGAGCTACGAAAACTTTTATTGATAGTAAAATTTACGGGTATGCTTGTTGGCACAATGCCATTAAATATCAAGTTTCAAGGTCACGGGAAGTGGATGCAACGAGTCGAGAGGAGGAGAAACTCTTTCCATATATTTTCGATTATCATATTCGCTTTGGTCGTTTTTCTTCAAGTTCTTGCTTTCCTTCGGTACTTGCTACTCGACAAAACTAAGTCAACCACAGTTTTACTATCGCTGAGCTGGCTCTACATATCCGGAACCTCTTTTGGTATGGCTATTGATCGTTACTTGTATCGGAAACAAACCGTTCAATTTGCCAATCACTGGGCAGATGTCGAAATGGAAATATTTGGCAAGTATAATTTGACATAAAAACGTTGTTTTGGTTTGTTCAATGGATTATATAATAGCTTTAAATATTCTATGCATTTATAATTCAGCAGGACATCCCTGCCTTAATATCAAACGTTTAGAGGAAATTCTTGCCGTACGAAAAATCCGAACTAAGAAGCTAATCAACATTTTGCTGCAGTTTGGGTTCTCTACTACCATTACCTTTGCATTTTACGCTGTATCAAACCCCACATTTCCACTGCACCTGTCATCCTTATTGACGCCATCACAGTTAGTCACTCCTTACTACATATGCGCACTTTCGGTTTTCCACAATATGGTGATTTGCATATTAGCATGGGGTGCAATCTCCTTGTCAGTTGCATTTGCATCCACGATTGCACGCAGTCTCGGAGACGCACTTGATATTATAATGACGCCTGGCGGACAGATTGGGGGCCAAAATTGGGACGCTGATAGAAAGTGGAAGGATATCGAGTGGAGGATTAAATCATACATGAAACTTAAACGCCTGATGAAGCATTTCAATGAAATCTACAAATGGCAGCTTTTCACCCAGATCACGGGATCTGTAGCTTACCTCTGCATTTCGGTTTATGTGCCACTCAGATACTTCTCAGAATTGGAAACGACTTCATTAGGACATTGTGCTGGAGGTTGCATATTTTTGGTGTACGGTGTGCTGTGGAATCTTTTGCAAAGTGTTGGCTCTGTGTATGAAAAGTCATCGCAGTTTCAGGAGGCAATTGGAAAGCTACTAGTTGATGCTATACATGATGCAAAAACAAGAAATTTTCTCATTGATTCTGGGAAAAATTGTGACGAAAATAAAAGGGAAAGGGTAATTAGATGGAGATTGAAAGAACTAAAATTCCAGCTTTCCACATGTTCCCCGTTTGGGTTTCAGGGAGGAATATTTTTTGTATACAAGACCAATACATTCTTGACTGTATTTTACTCAGTCCTAACACACATCATAATTATGCTCCAACTTAATTTGTAGAACAGTTATAATGTGCAATTAAACGTCAATGGTTGCTTCTATTAATTTGCAAATGCGGCTATAATAAGTCCGTAGATAATCACATAATGAAAGCGACACTAAATATATCAGGCCACTTTTGGATTTCAATAAAAATGTTTTTGTTCCCCTTGAATGCAAATTGCAATTAATTAGCTAATTGAAAATAACATTTGTAATAGCGCCCGATTGTATTGTCTTTCTTGTGAAAGTAGCCTGTGTCAAAGCAGATAAATAAAATGTCAAGTGTTTTATCATAGCGGTTAGTGGTTAGGCAGTATTTATTTAATACTAATTTATAGAAAGACCCTTATAATTTTCATCGAAATATGCAGTAGCGCACTTAACGTGCCACGCGCCAGTTCCACTCAAATGAAAACCAACCAGGCACTACATAGGCACTGTATATACAAATAAGTTAGTTATATGTTATAAGAATACTGTTGCGAATCAAGGGAGAAACACTACAGCTCTCAAGAATATTTTATTCCGTTTAATGCTAGAGCTCATTTTTATATATCAATGTTTTTTATTTGCAAAAACAAATAAAAAAGAAGATAATATTAGGATTGAGACCACAAAATTGTTAAAATTTATATTTTAAGTTGTCTTGCCAGGGTACATACATACAGAAACTGTGCCTGCCGAACTAAAAAAGTTTGCTCGCCTTCTTCTTTTATCTCGTAACAAAGAAAATCCGAGACCGTCCTACCGATAATACATCTACACATACTAAACGCTTATTTCTCATTTATTGTTAACTTTCACGGTGGTAGAGTTAAACCTACCTGATGTTGCCGGTGTACCGAAGGAACCAACATATATTATCTAATACTACTAGCACAAATTATTACATTCCTTTTACATTACCTTACATTTGACAGAACATTGCATGGGGTTCCTTCCATTTCAAATGATTATGAAAATATTATTATAAGGTTAATTCATTTACTTACGATTGCGTATATGAAACGATTACCCGTATATATTTAGTCGAACTTTTCCGTCGCCCTGATTCTATTCTAAATTTTATATTACCAATGGATATTGGTACCCAAAAGCCCATTATATGAGGTGGAATAGAAGAAGAGTACAACGCAAAGGGGTTTTTGAACATTTTAGCAACTTGCATTTGGGAATTGTTTTAGCGAATAACAAATAATAAATTTATAAGACACCTTACTACTTCTTTCCTTAGTTGTTGCTTTACATAGAAGGGGTTTGGCACGTGGGGTATGTAATCGTCGTTGTAATAAACAACTTCCATGAGTGTTAAGTTTGTGAATGCTAAAAATTGGCGTTTCATATACGAATACAATTTTTGTTTTCATCAAGCGTTGTATATATAATCTTCTACGCCTACAGTACTAGGGTTGCCCTTGGAACCTTGTCATTTTAAACTTTAATATGATATTCAAAAATATTTTGAATTAGCAAGGGAATGTTTGTACATATTAGTGAATGATGCGCAGTTTAATATCCCGTTTACTGATAACTGTCATTTATTCCATCATTGCTTTCAAAACATTCCGCTCCAAAATACATGCTTCATGAAAGAATAGCTTCCCCAATAAAAACAAAAGTAATTCATAAAGATAAAAAATGAATACCGTGAACTTGAATCTTTGCTGTCATGCTGCAATTACTGCATCTTTTCGTCATTTTCGTTATCTACCGTCATTTATTCTGTCCTGGGATCCAGCCACAGCGAAATTTAAAGTGTCTGAAAATTACAAGCTGTGGTTGGGAGGAACAATTATTTTGGGGTGTGGATTAAGTTCTTGTATATTTACTTTAACGTTTTCATCTGACTTCAAACTTCTCACATTGCTGTTTACTGCTGCGACAGTACCAATCTTGGCATTCGTATTCTTTGGTGGCCTAGTAACATTCTTCAACGCCGCAGAAATTGTGTGTGGTATAAGGAGAATGAAATGGATTTTAAAAATGGAGGTGAAAGCAGTGAAAGCGAGGTCTTTCTCAGAACACAGAAACAGGAAAACGTGGAGAAAAATAAGCTTGGCACTCCAATACATACTTTTCAATTGTTGGTCATTGGAAACGGTCCTTCCCGTTTTGATGGTGTATTTCGATTTAGACCCATTTTACGGCCCCGTGAAAATTTTCTTAGAGCCTTTGTTTAACACAAAGTGGGTTCCACTCATCACAAGGTTAGGGCTTTGGCAATATGGAACATTGGTTGGTTCTAGAACCTACAACACAATTTTCCCAACAATGTTCCTTTGGTTGGAAATGCAGTCAATGTACTTGGAAAATCTCCAGAATGTTCCTTCAGAATCATTCCATCTGTTTTATAACAGTTTCAACATATCACTCAAAACATGGGAGGGTGGACTATCGGAATGGATACGGGTAATGATGGCAAGTCTATTTCAAATGATTGTTGTCTGCATTGTGACCATCGTCAAATATTTTGAGAAAGTGCCACTCACTCTACTTTGGGTCATGCCACTATGTGCTATGTTCAATATAATCATCTTCTATATGATCTTTCCGCACATTGTGGCATGTCATGAAAAAACCACAGATGTAATCAGATTACGAAAATTGTCACTCACTTCATGTTCCGGTTTGGGTCTATCTACCACACAATTACGGCTTAACCAGAAAATTATGAAGAGTATCAAACCAATCTCAATGAAGTGTGGATCAACATACGTTATCACTAGGGAGGTGAAAGCCCAGTTTTACAACGGAATCATTGGAAGAACTCTGGATGGAATTCTTGTCGATTAGTTTCATAAGGTTATTATAAGTGGAAATGGGCACAGTTATGCAGAGCTAATATTTTATAATAAATATGCTGTTTCATAAATAAAATCCATATTTACAACATTTTATGTATAAAACTATGTAAAATAAATGTACAATATATTAATATACATATATACATATTTATTATAAATATTTTACAATAATGTGCATCAGTCTGTTTTAAAAATGAAAATAATAAATTTGTAAATTTAGAATAACTGTTTCAATATCTCATAACGCTCATTCAATTTCATTTTTCATTTTTCAATGATTATTTAGATATACAATTCGACCGTTTGTACAGTGAGTACAGTCAGCTACCATTTCTTCTGCTACATTACCCAGTAGATAGCGATCGCTTCTGGGATACACTGCTGGAAGTGTCCATATAAATTGACGCATAGAGGAAAGAGAATTTCAAGCAATCCGACCGATTGTGGTGAAATAATTGATTCCTTATTCGGTAGCAGACGATCTGTCATTTGAACAATTTTGACCAAATTGTCAACGTCAACCACACTATATCAATCTGCTTATTATGAGCTCATAAATAAGTCTTTTATTAATAATTATTTTGATAACCTTTTTTACTTTATATAGTTCTTTACATGCAATTACACTAAAATGGTCTGTTTTAGCCGAATAAGGAATATCAATTTATATTCAACAATAAAAATAGTCATAAGTGTAAGTGTACATACATAGTTATGATGTGGGAGTAATTTGTTAATGTATTTTAATTGAATGTATAAAAGAAAACAAACTGTATTATCTATCTGTTAAAGTCATTGGGAAGTTCAAATATTGACTGAGTTTTCCACGGCTTTTTTGTAGCACTTTGTAGACTATAGACTCATCTATAATCACATTAAACCTAGTAAGTGTAGTATACTATATACCAGTGCAACAGTAATTATAAATGCTCATGTGTATTATCAATTTGATAAGAATTAACATTTAAGCATTGAACTTGGCGATGATTCACTCGCTCGTTCTAGGTAAATTCTATTTGTTAATGTTCATCTACCTTTTACAGTAACGTTTTACAGCGACACCGAAACATTTTATAAACTGAAACTGATAGCCGATAACTGATAATAAAATTGTAATATGATGCCATCCGTTTATTTGGATTCTCATATCACCATTTTCATGCAGACAGAACGCAACATCATAAAAAATGTTCTTTTATTTCCATTTTTCTCTTCACCAATCGTGTGTCTCTATTTACAAACCTTCACTCAATAGAAAACATAATTTTAAATATTCTCAAAAGAAATGCGTTGTTGTTTCTGTAAAATTTTAATTGTGTTTGGAATCACTTTGCAATTCCAAGGTTTACTGTGCTTACAGCAATTGTCATATCAGCCCGCGCCTGACAAAGCTGGATATGAACAATATGAAGTTAACAAAATATACGACGAATCCGTTACTTACGGAACCCCAAGATCGTATTCATTCCGACTGGATCCTAATATCAATGTCAACGTAAGTCCCAAAATGATATATACATATTAAGTTATAGCTTGTACATTATAAAAATACCAGCGTTTAAATATGATACACTGCTAAATAATGACATTAAAAAATTCAACAACAGACAACAAGATTAAAATTTGAAGTGAAAGTAACCGAAAATGGGGACATGGACAATCCAATTCTGTTCGCTGTGGGTGGTCATGAATCCTTCAAAACGATAAAGTTGCCATTTAATGTAACAGCAGGTGAAGGAGACAACGCAACCACAACCCCGTTTTTTCACTCGGTTCGTGGCTTATGTCTGGAGGATCAAACGGAAGAGGTTGCGGGCAGAGATATTAATATTTTTGTAACAACCGGAAGCAAGGAAATTGTAAAATTTACAATCGCCTTATGGCAGTTAGAAGATTTGGCCATAAAGTTAGCCATAAATAAACGAAATGTACCTAAAGTATCTAAACTGAACTAAAAGTAATTATAAGCAATTTTGGTTTTCACGCAGGACTGACGACAATCGAGGTGCCACTTTCTCACCTTCGTCTCCAATATTTTTTCGCTACACGTTCCCAGAAGAAATAGACATCGTCCGAGTTACAGCTTCATCTGACTTGTTAAACTGTGTGACAATGTCAGTTCAAAGTTTAAAATGTCCTGTGTACGAACTGGAAAGTAACATAAGGTATGCTGGGAAATGGGAGACGATGACCAAATCTGCCACAATCACCGTACAGAAACATGGCCGCTACGCAGAAGGATTCTTCATCTCCTTTGTTGCACACGTTGACCAATCAATATGCGAAGCTTGGGGAACGTTCAGCTACAACAAAGATGACAATCGCGTGTCATTCATGGAAATTGTAGATCCCTACACTAAGGAACTAACTGTTACCATTACTAACGCTTCGAGCGCACCAGATTCGCTTTATTATTTGTCCATGGGGATTCCGGGATTCCATTTGTAGGCACTTGCTTAATTGCTACATTTGTGTTATGTCTTTTTTGCATAATGCAAAGACGAATGTTAAAAAGAGCGAATCCATCCATTAAACTTGAAAATGACCCGTCATCTCCACTCTTACCCACTTCATCACGGATAAATCTCAGTATTGCTGATTTGTATCTGCCACAACACTTACCAAAAATTCATCTGGAATCAAAAGGATTCCGGTGGGGAATTATAACCGTTTCGTTATTTTACGCCATCCCGGCTTACCAGTTAGTGCTGAACTATTTTAGGGTAACGAAACTTTCTTTCAATCACACTTCCATTTCTAAATACAATACAATCATTTAAATTTCATTACATTTATCAAGATTTTATACAACACTGGAGAATATGACCTCTGCTATTACAACTATCTATGCGCAAATCAGTTTGGAAAAATCATCGACTTCAATCATTTCTGGTCCAATATTTGCTACATAATCTTTGGCATTTTTTTCATTGGAATAGTTCTTTATCGCAGTACAAAATTATGGGAAATCAGAACCAAAATGACTGAAGCTGTCGCACCAATAAACCAAAATCGCGAAGAATGTATGTACCACTACGGCGTTCCGATGCATTTCGGTGTTTACTATGCCTTGGCAGTGGCGCTTATCATGGAAGGTGCACTTTCCGCAGCTTATCATATCTGCCCAAACAACCTCACTTTTCAATTTGGTATTGTATAACATTTTTATGCAATATTTTTAGATATGCAAATATGTGCAAACTGCTAAATTGTTAATGTAAATATGAATTTTATTTGTTTCAGATCTTTGCTTCATGTATGCCATATCAGTTCTGGTAATCCTCAAAATTTATGAGTTCAGACACCCCGGACATTGTGGGGCGTAATAAGATTACTCAATATTGATATTTTATTATATCATTATGAAACAGTTTGAAAAAATAATCATTCACTTATGTATATTTAAATACATGGCAGAAATACAACCTACGTAGTTCTTGGAATATTCATGTCAGCCTCGGTGGTAGCGGTCGTGTTCGAAAATACCAGCCTCAGTACCAGTTTTCAGATTATTGTTTCAGTAATCCAGTTCATTCTTCTTGTCTTGTTTTACCTATACCACAATTCGTTCGGATATGTAACAGGTCGGTCGTTTTCTATAATTTTCACAAACAAAAACCCATTCAAAAGTTATAAGGTTAACTACGCTTCGACATAGCCTGACTCAACCTGACCTGACATAACATTGATGACATGACATCGATTTCTTTTTTTTTGTAGAGTACGTTGGTGGTGAGAGAGAATTGGTCGTTGGATTTTGCATGTTTTTGCATTGGAATCAATTGCGATTTAAGCCGACTGAGCCAAAACGATTGATACTTCCTGTATTGTTGGTTTCTATTTGCACTGGAAATCTGATATATGCCTTCTTATGCAAAAATTCAGATGTGTCATCGTATGTACTCCATACAATCGTTCTCATCGTAGTTATCTACATTGTTTATTACGCGTTTATCATGAAGGTTCGCTCGTTTCGATACTCGATATAACTCTTCAATTATACCTGAACCGAAACCAACATATTTTCTTTCGTAAGGATATTTTTGTTATTTCTTTTGAATTTTATGATGATGCAGACGATATACGGAGAATACAAACTCTGCAACATCTCTAGTTGGCTGCCGCCTCTGATATATTTCCTGCTTAGTATGATATTTGGAGCGATCGCGCTGCACTTTTTTTCCCGTGCTCCATCGAGATGGGAATTACCTGCGTCTCATTCCAGAACTTGGAACGAGCATTGCCTCCAGGAGTTGTTCCCATTTTATCCTTTCTATGACTCTCATGATTTTTGGCATATGCTGTCGGCAATATCTCTGTTCTTTATGTTTATGGTAAAGTTTGAAATATTTAAAAAAATATATATATTATAATTAATTGACTCATTTTGGCCATTTTGTAACTCGGATTTTTATAGGGTCTTCTTACCGTTGACGATGGCTTGATAATGACTCATCAAAGCGAAATTCATGTATTTTAAATAATGTGGAGCACATTTATAAAAAATAATATATTATATGAAGTATTAATTAAGTTTGTAATTATAATTATGATGAATGACAATAAAAACCTCGAGAATAGTTTTACTACGAAACGTGTATTCAATTCAACCAACTTCAAAACAAGAAAGAATTTTCTTCAATTTGTTTTAAGGAATCCGGTTTGATTTTAAAATTCAACAAAACTTTAATTGATAATTAATTAACACGTTGGAAGTCTATGAAACTCTTAATGCTCTTCATTGTTAGTACATAAATTAGCATTGCTTTCCATAATAATCTAGTTTATCTTAATTTATAAAAATTGTTTTCAAATTATGCAACAATTATTTTGCAATGCTGCAAATTAATTCCACGACATACAGTGTATGCGTTGATGGGTGTTTATTTATTAGTATTACACATTATTTAACGTGATTAAGAGTAATTTCTTCAAGTATTAAATATACCGAACGACAACGAGATGGATGATGGATGTTTGTCAATGAAGAAAAAACATTTAGTTTCTTTAAATAAAAAAAAATATATTAAAAAGTATAATTATAAAAATTAAAAAAGTGACTACAATTAAAAAAAGTCTAGAGAAGAGAGATATACAAAATGAATAAAGAAATAAGACAAGAGACACGCAGTTCACAAGAATTTTGCATTTATTTCGTTCATGTCATATTAATAAGGTTTAATTAATAATTATAAAAAATTATTTACATATTTATAATTTGGTAAATACTACATTGAGGTTTTACTTCCTTATTTCAATTGATATGTAAATACGCATGTAGTTTCAATTCAACTCGAAACTTTCAAGATTCAAGATGCATCTTTGTTCGTTGATAAGATTCTTCCACTTCAATACAACGTATATTTACTTTACCCGGGCTCACTCACACAACCAAAACAACGTTGGACTTGGGGCTTTGAAACAAGATGGAACGTGCGTGACTTGAGAAGAAGAGAAAGAAGACGCATCCTGTTTATGCTGTTGAATCAAGTCTTGACTAGATTCGGTTCACCGGGGATTGACAGACAGTGGCAGTTGATCTTTCCAGTTCGGCATTTCTGTTCCGGATCCGGAGCTGAACGAGAGACCACTGAATGTGAAACTTGATCAAGATCAGGGATGAGATTTATTATATTTAAATTGACCAATTAAAATAAAGTGTTTTATTGCTTTCATTTTAAATATCATCTTTTAATTAGTTCAATATCACAAATTACTTTTATTTACTTTTCAGTTATTAAAATACTTATAAGTTTCTTTTTTTCGAAAGTTTCTTTGTTTGTTTGGGAACAAAAAGAAAATTGGATTATAAATAATTAATTCTTTAACAATGAAGCTATACTTGATTAAAAGTAAATCAGTGGTTTTCCACCTTAAACTCGGAGAACATTTCTTCGATTTCGAGAACGGTCATTGTGCGGCAGCCCTTTACAAAACGGTGCCACTGCTTGTGACGGTTGAGCCATCGTCGCCACAAGAAAAGCAGTCGGAGGTCTACTCCAAGATTTTGAAGCAGTTGAATTCGTGTCTTGCAATGGAGCGGCGAACTGGCAAGGGCTATGAGAACAATCAGTTGTAAGTTTGGCAATTAATTATTAAAATTAATAATAATTAATTAATTAACTATATATTAATAATTTGTGGGTTGTGACGGGTTTTTATATTTTTATTGTACATTTTTAATAGTAAATCAAGCCTGGAGATCATGCTGGCGCTGGGGCGGTGTCAACATAATACGATAACTGCTTTGGAATTAAGTGGACCAATAATCAAAGGACTCTCGAAGCTTTGCTTGTTGGACCGTGAGGGATTGAGGTTAAAGTTAATGAT
>VYYJ01005255.1:0-11477 GCA_021029165.1 Cyphoderus albinus
GCCTGTTAGTGTGAACATGAACTAAATACTTTAAAATTTACCGTTAGGTTAGCAATAAACACGAGGTGGTTGGCAGGAAGAATTATTGAAATTTGCAAATCAAAATATTTAAAGATACAAGGACTCAAGACAGTTGTCATAAGATAAAGAGATGAAGAAGACTTTAGCGTGTCCGTTACTTCAGTTTGGTGTGAGGGAAAATAGAATTAGAGATGTAGCATACGTCCTTAATTCATAACTACATATTTAGTAGGTTATGTACGGTTTGTTACAAAGAAAAAAAAATCAAAGGTTTGAGCAAATGTGAAACCTACATTGTTGTTGGTTGTCGCTATTTTTGCTGCTGCAAGGTTTCCGTGTATATAATTTATTGTCTAATAGACTATTAGTAATTGTGCTAGTGACAAAAATGACAGACCAACCGATCAGGGCTAGAGCTCGTGAATTCTAACGCTGCTTGATGATAATGATATTGGCCAATTATGAAAAGGAAAATGGTGATTTGTTTTTGCACGGTATGGAATAAAGAACGACAAAATTTGGGCAATAATTTGATCAATTATAAGAAAAGAGGCTTTGCTTTGAACTCTAAGAAATTGCTTTTTAGTTATAAGATGAAACGAGAGAAAAAGTCGGAAATTTTTTATACTGATGTACAATATTAACATTTTAGTAGCTGGAGCAAGATGAGATTGTTTAGCATAACAATTTTCCACTAATTGACTAATTAGATATATTTAAGTGAAATATTCATCATATAATGACGTCATATTGTCATCCACTATTCATGTGTTTTTCGTTGTTTTCACATTCTATCTCGGTTAAGTCTTTGCTTTATAAGTTTAATCACCTCTGTTATCGATTTCTCCTTTAATTCCCTGTATTTAATTTTGTTTCGCAACTATCCAATATAAGCTCCGGCATATTCAGGAATGTGATGCAGAAATGAAAAGACGGTGATCTTATGATGTGATGTGCCTCAGGCGGAAAGTCACACCACGTCACTTCCTCCGAGTAAAGACCCCATATCATTCATTATGAGATGTGAGATTGAGAGGGTTTTGTTTTGTATTTGCTTTCACGGAGCTAGAGCTGCACACATACATAACACAGACAGATCTATAAAAATGGTAACGCCTCGGCTCCAACGATATGAGAAAAAATAAAAAATAGAAAGCAGTCGTTTATAATTGAGATTTTGCAAACATCGCATCCGCATCCAATCATCCAACAACAACCAGCGATTCTCAGTGGAAGCCGTTTCATTTCAGAGATTTCAGACACGCATTGTTCTTGTAGCTGGGGAATAAAACTCCTACTTAGCAGGGAGCAATGACTTTCTTTCTACTTTGAAATGAGAACAATGAACAAATATTATTGCCATTACCATATCATTATTGGTGGCGTCCGTCGTGACATCGTCGTCTTTAGTCTTTAGTGCAAGGAAAAGGGGTGGTAAGGGTAAGACGAAAGCTCGCATAAAATTGGACACAACAATGTTGTGGGCGGCACGAAAACTCGAGTGAAGAAAGGGTCTAACCAAAAAGTTAAACAAATGAGTTGACGATGTTACTAGTAAAAAAGTATCACACGGGTATTTTCACAAGAACCTTAAATATTTAACATCATAAAACCGTTTTTAAGGATTATTGCTATCTCAATAAATAATTAAATAGTAATAATTAGTGACAATTGGAAACCAATTTTAAGAAAAGGTCACCTCAATTATATTTTGAGGTCAATGGAGATATACCCAGTTTACACTGCCGGCTTATTAATTTTGAAACCTGGAAGTATTGACGTTAGTAGTTGACCAGTTCTTTGTAAATTGACATTGTCATTAGTCTTTCAATCAAGTAGAGATAGAAGCAAATAAAAAAATATTATCTGAAATTCCGACAAGAGAAATCCGGTTTGTTTATGATGAAGTTGATTTAATACTATCTTGAGTATCTATATAATATTATACAAGGCCAAGTCACATAGATGAAAGTGGTAATAATACCAAATAAAGTAAATTCATATGTAAGTAGTAGTAGTTGTAATGAGCAAGGACAAAGAGGAGAAAAGGTGAAAGCGAAGGACAAGAAAAGGAAGCAGTTGGAGTATGATGCGAAATGCGCTTTACTCTTTTTATTTATTTCATGCCTTATGTGCACCTATAATACTCAATAACATTTTTAATGGCCGTGCCTGCCACGAGTATCAATAAAACTTAAATTAAAAAAGTTGTAAAACGAGAGCTGAGGACAGGAAGCAACCAGGTTGAAGCGGTGACACTATTTCAGTTTTGGTTTATTATGATGTCTGAAAAGTCATAAAGGATTAATGTGTCCACGAGTTTGCGGAGGAGGGAAAGAACATGGGAAGACATAACTTTATGTTCTTCCGAAAAATGTTTTTGTCCAAGAAGCAAAATATCCAGCAAATATTTCTTTAACTTACAGTGAAACATGAGAAAATGTTAAAATTATTATTCTGCTTTGATTTCGACATCCTTTTTGCCACTGAATGTGGGTGGGTTTGTTATCTGGTGTGGCTTGATTTTTGATATTGAGAAATTCCGTTCGGTTAGTTAATGTGTTGTGATGAAAGGACAAACAAAAAGAAAGCCATGTAAGCCATACTTACATAAAAACTAGCCACATGATATGTACTGGAGACTGGTCTGGTAACTGGAAACTTGTGCCTTTTAATTTATTCAAAAGGCGACAGCCACTTTCTTTTATAAAAATTCATTTTCCAATTTTAATGCCATATTTAATATTATACTTCGAAATGTACCAAAGTGTACCAATTATTATTTGATATAATGTTTGTACTCAAATATTTACAATCTGAATTATAACAATATTTATTTGGATTGTTTACTTGTTTTACTTCAAACGAAAGAATAAAATTAATGGTTAAGCAAACTTTTGAATGCAAATTAGTGAAATTGTTCGACAAGTTTAGAATAGTTGGTATATTTATCATAAGCTGAATAAACTATTCGTTACTGCATATTATGCTTGTATTTGATTTACACTGCATTGTTGTCGTGTTTATCCGAGGAACGGACACATCGCCTCCATTTTTTCTCTTTCGAAGGGACAACGACCACGCAGGTGTACAAGAGCTCTAACGCCAACGTGCCCAAATTTGATTGGTTGCTCTCACGGCCTCATTTTTGCAAAGGGAGGAAAGGGGACGAGAGAAGCTGGGAGAGAAGAAGAAAAACAACGCCAGCAGAAGATGATCACCGTTTTTATGTTCCACTTTACTTTAAATATTACTTGGCATGGGATCGATGTGCATGAAGTGGCGATACAAAAGCGTGAAATAAGTAACTACGCGACGACTTAAAAGAATTGAGTTGCATACGTGGAGGAGCGAGGTTATAGACTTCACGAGTAATGATGGAATACCACAGTGAGAATCCACAGAGATGTGTACAATATAAAGGTGGAGAAAGGGAAATCGCAGTTACTTACCACGAACGACGGTTGTTTGTTTGATGGTAAAGTGCTTATTATTATTATTGCTTTCTTGCTGAATTTTCCTACTCCCTTGAGGTGTTTACATCAGGGAAATGGAGACACGAAAAAGGATGCAGAATGCTACAAGTACGAAAATGTTGATTATGATGGGTATAATATTTGTAATATTGTACATATGTACTCACACTATTTATGTATTTTTTTTGCAAAAATAGCAATAGCAAGTACAGAGTCTAGTAAGTACATAATAAAAACAAAAGCAAG
The DNA here is from genome assembly GCA_021029165.1 of Cyphoderus albinus. Lineage (NCBI taxonomy): Eukaryota > Metazoa > Arthropoda > Collembola > Entomobryomorpha > Paronellidae > Cyphoderus > Cyphoderus albinus. The sequence continues at coordinate 3,744 of VYYJ01005255.1, forward strand.
TCTAAAATACCGTTATGACATTGGTGTTATTAAAAATATCTCAAAGGTATGGAATTTGTGTGTTGTGTCAGCGTGTTTCATCTCATGAAGCAAAGAAAAGGCTGACCACTGGTAGCGACTAAATTTCTAAAGATGTTATTAATCATATTCATCAGAACTTGGTGTTCAAAGAAGCCAAGGTGATGTTGAGCAATAACAATAAATTACATATTTCTGATCCACCATTCAATTTCAAACATACCTGCTAGAAAAGCAAGCAACTTTTTCTTGCTTAATAATTAATTTTTCATTGCTATTTATTAGTTATACTATGATTAAAAATAAGCACGAGAGAGAGTTTTTCTGAGAGATGTATGTGGTTGGCTTTACTTTAGGGTATTATTAGTAAATATGTGGTAGATTTCTTTTCATCAGAAACATGGACTTGAAAGAAAGGAGGGGAGTTGCGAAATGTTTTATGACGGTTTTTTATTATATCACTGTGAATAGGTATTTCAGTGGAGATGAGTAAAAGTGGCTTTGTACTTTTCCTTGTAATCTGAATTTCTATTTTTGCTTTTTACCTCTGCATTGATGTTCAAACGCAGAAAAAGAAATGAGCAGCAGGATGGTGGCAACGGTAGGTTTATCGATGTGGATGTTTTTGAGTATTTTACTACTACTGCACAGCAAATGCCAATAATGGAAAGTGGCTCAATCTGCGTAGGTGTAAAGTGAGAGTAGATTGAATTGAAATACAAAACGTCGCAAAAACGCTGGAGTGGAAAGTGGAAAGCCTGCGATTTCATGTTTTCCTCATATAACAACATAATAACAAACGATAATGAGAAAAAATTAGTTTACAAGTGGAGCGAAATAAATAAGCCAAGGAAAAGAGTGGGTCGGTGAATACATAGAAGTAAATTGTACCAGGCTTTTTATAAAGGCTCATTATACTATGTGGGTAATTGGAAAATTGATAATGATGTAAGTGTAGACTAAGCTTTGATGCTAAAAAATTCATGACCTTTCATGGAAAATAAGATGATGATGATGTTGTTGTTGTTTTAAAATGGCTTATTTGAATTGAAGTGATTGCTAATCATCGTAATTTAATTTGAAACTTTTGGGGTAATCTACGTGATTTGTTCAAATTTCAGCTCGCCCACCAGTTTTTCTACTGTCTGAAGAGTCAGAGATAAACAAACTTTAGAAACAAATAGATTGTTTTTACACTCATTTTACTTGCCTTGACTGATTGTGAATAGAAAACTTGGAAAGAATAAGAATATAAAATCCTTAAGAAAGATTCGTTTCTATTAAATACTTGACAAAGTTGGTATATTAACCATTACTGAAAGATGTACGCTAAAATTAAGTAAATTTGTATTTAAAAATGCAAGCAAAGAAATATGAATTTATTTTACGACTGGTTTTGTAGATCCTCCCTAAAATAGTCATGAATTTCAGGCATTAATTATTTGCAAATCGAAATCGAAAAAAACAATAAACTAAAGTTGTCTTCACGACTTGGTTGTCATATCTATTTCGAAATAATTTTGATTGTTCACTTCGAACATTTTTTGGTTTTCGGAAAAAATCCTTTTCCTTCCTTACATTGCCATCTTGTAATCAATTTAATTTCAAGCGTAGGCAGAAACGCATCGTACTCGTTGAGGAGCGATATAAGGATGAAACGCGTCTACGATTTCTAGTACTCAACATAATTAAATCACGTAGATTTATAATATTATTTTTCAATTTTGCGTTTGGTTAAGGATTTAGTGAATGTAACTAAAATCTCGACTTACATCATTACATTACATCATTTAAATTCTACTCAATGCTCAAGTGTCATCTGAGGAAATGAATCACTTTTAAAGCTCCTGCCATAGGAACAAGATGTACTAACAGAGGTTACCGGAAACCAACCACGCACCGCAATGAATATTAAAATTAGATGCTTATTGTGTATAAATAACCGCAAAACATCGCTAGTTTGTAAGAATTCATCAAAAATGATAACACTAACTTGTTTCGTTGTAGTTGATGGCGAAATTGTTGACCATAGGGAAATGTGGTTGAGGCTATTGACGATATTAGACTAGTCATAACAAATAAATTCTTTTAAGTTCTGGGTCAAGCGTTCAATAAAGTCGTTTGAGTTTCGAGTTATGAGTTACTTCCACATAATGGTAATAAAATATTTCAGCCAATAACATGAAATTGTCACATTTTCTTCATTTGCATCTATTTCTGGCTTTGAGCTTGACGAATCATGCTACATCTCAGAGAATAGTTTTCGAAACTAGAGTGGAAAGCTCCACTCCTCGAATACTGTTCGATAGTGAGATGACTCGCACCTCCACCTCCACCTCAGTTGCATTTCCAGACCATAACATTCAGTTCGAGAACAATGACGAAGACAAGAGAATTCCCACTGCGACATCCTCAACTGGAAGAAATGTGCCTCATGAAAACGATAACCTAGGAGCAGGTGGAATATTAACCTTGTGCATTCTAGCAATTCTCGTTATCATTTTCATATTTCTCGTCATTCTCGAACTGGTCACAGCGATTGTCCTTTTGCTGACGTGGAATTTTCAGAAACTTCTGGGGAAACTCATCTTTATGATTCTTCTTTGTCGCTTATCAGCGTTCTTAGTCACCTTGGGGAAATTGAGGACAGAGAATGGAATTGCATGTACAATTCTAGGTAGTAAACTAAGAAACTTTGAGAAAATATATCTACCTACATTTCTGCATTATTCAATAAATTGTTTTTTGAAAATATTATTCAAGGAGCCGCCACGAGATTTCTTTCCGTTTCCAGTTTTACTCTGCTCGTCGTTATAAATTACAATTTCTGGAAAACGTTCTCCAGCCCAACACCGTCCAACACAATAGCAGAATCGCTTCGAAAATCCAGTGAAACCAGACACTTCATTGGATATTCAATCACAGCCCTTTTCGTAGCGGGACTATTTACAGGACTCTCTATTACCTTGGAGAAAACATTTTCCTTTACTGAGCATTATGGCACATTGCTGACGCCAGCGGACACCAATCTGTCCACAATTAGGGGAAGAATTGTGGGGTGTGATGATAACAAAGAACTTTTGCTTTACGCTGTTCCAGTAAACTGCGTTCTTATGCTGATCGCATTGGCATTATGCATCTTAACCATAACCTCGATAAAGAGACAAAGGAGTGAAGTTAAATTTGCGAGATCATCGGTGAAACCGGAAAAGGAAAATCGACAGGGAATTGACAGCTTTAAATTGTTCTGGAAGCTCTCAATCTTAATGGGAGTTGGCTGGATACTGGAACAGGTCACTTATGGAGTGACGCACATCACGGCGGTTTATACTGACGTTGCCAGCATCCACTTTCGGTTCGTGCCTATCATCGTAGCATTCTTGATCGACGTTATTGCTGACATTTGTCTCTTTAGACATTTCGTGTGCAGGAAGGAGATTGCATCCCAGCTAAAAGGCAGTGCTTGTCTATCTGCTCTACGACGCTTCTCAAGATGTTGCAGTGCAAAGAAACGTGATCAATATGATTCTATTCTAGCGAAACAGCAAGTGAGTGGTTTTGCTTACAATGAAAATCAACCACTGGTGCAATAAATAGTAAATAATAATTTTTTAAAGAAAACTATGCAAATTTAATATTGTCAACGGAAAAAAATAAATCAGGTATTTCACAGCCATGAAACGTTTGTTAAATCACACTAAAAATTATGCAGAGTTGCATACTATGTAAAAAGTGAAAAATTGCGCTACTTGTGCTTAAATTCTATTTGCAATCTCCGGTTTTGTCATTCTTCTGAAAATTTAAATAAAATAAAACAATTACACCAAACCATATAGAACCACATTGAAAAAATAATTCATTCATTAAAAATATGTTTACTTTTAAACCATCACTGAGCTTCTTGACGGACTCGAAGTATAAAGAAAGTGCGTCCACATATTCCTTGAAACTATCCACTGCCACGCCGAGTTTTTTGACACGGGCGGTCATGTCACTTCGCCATTCTTCATCCTCGCCTAAAATCTTCTCTTCGTTTTGAACTAGCTTCCGCAGCAGAATCATGTCCCTGTCCATTTTCTCTCCCGATGTCGTTGCCTTCCTGAGCTGTGCTTCCATAATGCGATGTTTCAAATTCATTCTTATAAGCTCCTGTGACTGCATGATTAAATCGTCAGTAAGCAATGTCAATATCGACCCTGTATGCCTTTGTATGTTGCAGATCAAGTGAAATAATAATCACTGTGCCTTCAAGAATTATAGACAATTTACTAGACTGTTTAGTTCGGATCTAGTTTAGGATCTCAACTAGTTTGATATAGTTACTGAGGAGATGCTACGTTTTAGTTTTAGTTTAGTTTAGTTATTTTAAGGTAGTGTACACATCTACGTAACACGTATAAATGGGACAGAATCTAGTCACATAAAACCTACCCACACATATAAATAGTATAAATCAATGCAAGCTAAAAAATAAAAGAATGAAACGGAAACGGTCATGTTGCTGCGGCGCGTAAGAGTCAGAGAAAGAAAAAAGGTAAAAAGGACATTATGTATGTAATCAATGTACTGGATTCGCTTCATGTTATTTCTGTACGTTGCTGGACATTTCTTAGACGAGATGATGAAAATACAAAAACGAAGCTATTGATAAAAACTGAAGGAAAATGAGAAAAACGAGAAATTATTGTTATGCTAATTAATGCTAGTTTACTTGTTTCCTCGACTTTTATTTTTTTAAACCATACCGAGAGATAAGTAAGCATTTTGTATGTTATTAGAAGTACACTAACCAAATACTACCCAGAATCTTTTCTGACTCCTGATTCTGATTACCATAAAAATGTTTGCAGTCTATACCATGTATAAATACACATTAATAATTTTATTATCACGATGTTCCACTCAAATATACATATACCAAGTTGGTATATAGACAGACCGTTTGGTATTGCCAAGCAACAAAACCATTACGAGGACCAATTATTGCATTTAAAGGAACGTTACTATTATTAATTCAGAAATAAAATGCTCCGTGGCTTCATAAATGACAAACCTGTATAAGTCTATACCTGCTGTGTGTACATAAGTATGTTAATGAGTTTATTAATGTTTGATTACATGCTTGTTATCAGTTGTAGCTACAATTCCCTACCTCTCTTGCTTACATACATTTCCTTCGGCTTCAACTGCTGTTGCTGCTGAAGACATTTCATTACACACAAAAACGATTTCAAATCGATATAATGCAGATTGACCTATGTGCGTGTACGAAATAATTGTCGGCTGCCATTTATAATCTTTAGCATTTAAGTATAATTGTAGTACACATTCACAACTTAGCATTTGGAAAATGAAAAATCCTTCACTACAATTTACTCTAATTAAGCAAGCTATTAATTACAATGACATTAGCTTATATCGAAAAATTAATATGCATCATGCTGGTATTACACATCTACTACAAAACTCCAGTTTTTTATCAAACTCAAAGTGAAGGGAAAAAATGACGGTAAAAATATTTAGGTAATGAGCATCAAGTTGACGGTGTGGGTGATGCACGTGTCTAATAATACGAATGGCGTTAATTGATCGATGAAATTTGTGGATCCAAACCTAATCTTAATCTTACCCAGTGACCTCGCAATCTTCTTGAAAAGCGCTCGCCTACTGAAAACGGGATTGTTTCGGGCACACAAGAGAAATCGATTTGATTGGTTCAGCACTGCGGCTGCTACTTTCACAATGAAAATGACGCTGAACCCGTCGGACGCCAGGAGTGGGAAAAAAAGAAGCCCCGGCATTTGGATTTTCCGATGTAACTTGAAACAGGCGTAGAGTGAAATGATAATTGCTGAGCAGGCCGTGAAAATTATTGACGGGAAAAACACGGCTTGCAGGCAACTGTCATACTTTATGTTTAGTAGTTGCACCTGACGGTACAGAAAAAATGCGTGGGCGTGGCTTTTCCTTAAGGTTCTGAGATTTCCGCCGGGTCTTATAAAGTTGGGAGGTGGAGGTGGAGCTGATTCCTTAACAGCAGCAGCAACACCAGTAATCAAATCGTCCGTCTCATAATCCCCCGACATTTGCGTCTTGTCCTTTGAGCGAGGTCTGTTACTAGTCAGTTCTCTATAAAACAGGAAAAATGCTAAATTACCAGATTTAAAAATTTAAACTCTATTTAATTTAATGTTTCTAGACTACCTCTTGATAACAGTAATGTAGTGGTCCATGCACCGCAGTCCCAGAAACATGAAGCAGAAAACGTAGTAGCACGCCGGGGCTATGCTGTTGGTCCACATGCACCAGTCAAAAACTAGCAATACAATTCTTTGCCCAAATTCTGGTTTTCGACAACCTGTCGGAGTTTGCGAAAGTATGTAGCCCAAATGGGGCGGCTTACACGGGTCCACAAGTAGAATTGCAGTCATTAAGCCGGGCAAGCCAAAACTTGTCAAAATCCCCAGAGTTATTAAGGTCTTCCCCATCAAATCTGTCTTTAGTGTTTTTGCTTATAAAAAATAAATCTGAATCTGAATTTGAACCCGAAATAGTAATACATATTTCTTTGGAATATTTTTTACCCTGTGGGTTCTGTTTCTCGAACTCCAAAAAGCTGGAAATCATGTTGAGCGCTTCTTTCTCCTTGCAAAATATAACTGTTCTCATGCTCGTTGTGACAAAAAAGCAATCAAGAAACACAGCGCCCAGCAACTTAGAACCAGTCTCGTTGTAACTCAGAGTACAGACAAAGTAGGTGGTCGAAATTAACAGGTACATCCACTCTGCAAGGAGGCTCAATCGGTACATCTGCCAACGAAATTTGGAACGGTGCACAATTGGAAATGGACTTCCCACCGGCCACTCATACGGAGTCAGGAGGAAGAAGTTGCAAATCCTCATTTGGATTTGAAAGTAGCGTGACAATTTGTGAAACATTAGGAAAACAGAATTTTTAAATGATCGAGACAGGAGGAAATTCAGTGGAGCAATGATGGTATGGGTGGTTAAATAGTTTGACCCATTCAGTGAATATAAGTACGGAGAATTATTTATGTAGGAATTTTTGTGTTTTGTTTTCGTAGGACAGTAGACTCTTTTCTATGAAATGTAGGTGTATGCCAAGATTAACTTCGGATAAACAAATCTCATAAAAGTTGCAACATGCCATTTCCGCTTTCCCGAGCTGGCGTCTGATGTTAGTGCAGAATGAACTGGACAGCCTTTGGAAAAAACTCTGCTGTTACATGCTCTCTATCAAGATAAGTAACGTGAAACTTATTCTGCCTGGTTTCTTATTTTCCAAAATACTAAATTAGTCAGAAATGTCAGTATGGAATATTTCCTTAACCACGAGGCATTGATCGGTGAGGTGAATTAAGAAAAACATGTCTTTTTTTACTTCTTGGAATAATTCCATGTCCCCGCAAAACAAGTGTACTGATCAATACTTGGCTTTCAAGGATTGACTTGTTTTTAGTAGCTTTTCAAATCTTAATTCGCTGTCGTTGACCTCGAGTTAAGGTAGAGATTACTTACACCAACAAGCGTTTATGTGCCAACATTAAATAAATTGTGGTACTGGTACGAAAATTGTTTATATACTAGTATATAATTATGTACGAAGTTCACCCATATTTTTCCGCGTTAAATGGACAGTTAACATGGGCAGGGTGCCCTATCCTACCCATGCTAACTTTTTGGCCTAAGCCGGAG
>VYYJ01005256.1:0-11473 GCA_021029165.1 Cyphoderus albinus
AGAATTAGACAAAAGTTCAAAGAATGATTTTACCTTAGAATTACCTCAGGAATCGATGTGCAAAATATTGCAACAACCTCGGGAATCACCCTATACAAACAAATATTGTTTATATTTGTTTGTATAGTTATCTTGCTTGGATAAATGCAACTTGAAATGTTTATACAGCCATAATGTAATAATCAAGTAACGAAAGCAAAAGGAAGAAAAGTCTCATCCCTGAATTATCTTTATGTGTTTGATATGATGATATTATGCATCACGGAGTGATCTTTGGTGACTACTGCAGACTCCAGCAACAACCTCCTCCATTCTAAACCAAGTACCTTCTTTACTGCAACAGGAACAGGAGTGAACGATGAGTTGATGCTCGTTTCGGAAAGAAATTGTGATGGGAGCTTGGGATTAGGTCTGAATGCATGACCCAAGTAAATCGTTAGTTTTTCTTTGTTCTGCTTCCTTCCATCACCGACCTCATGATATTCTTCTTCGTTGATTTTGTTTTGTATTTTATTAAATTACCATAATTGTGGCAATATTTTTTTTGCCGTAAGGGTGGGTGTAACCTTGAGTTGTTTCAACATCATTACTATAGAACTATTGTAGGTTTGTGGTGCGCGAGTAATTTTCAAATTTCTCCAATCGAAATAGTTTATCTTTTCGGCTTTCTCCAGCTAGGGATTTTGGACTGAAACCGTTCAGTTATACTGCCTTCGACGATAATCTAACGACCTTTCACCCATGAAGTGCAAATTGTTTAACGACAAAATGGGAATATTTTTCGTCATTGTTTAATATTTCCTGAAACAATACCTTAGCCTACTTTAAATGATGTCAAGTGGCAAAAAAGACAAAACGGAAAAGACAATGTGCGAAAAAATGCGTAGGAAGCCAAGAAAGTGTGTCGGTAAAGCAACAGTTCAGTTTATAGGAAGTATCTCAGGATACCCCGAAATCCCAGGATCAAAATACGTTCGAAAGCTTCAGTACACTCAATTTGTGTTGATTATATTCATCCTCTTAACAGTTCATTTCTCTTCAGCCAGTAGCAGCACCAATAACCATAATAACATTCGCCATCATTTTATTTATGAATGTGCTGACGATTTCTTTCCACAAGAATGGGAAAATTTTATGAATTCAAAACTGAGGTTGCCCGTCAAAAATATCAGTGAAAGTGACAAAAATGATGATACAAGTGACCTGAATATAAAAAGGGAATCATCTTTTGTAAATCATGATAAAGAATATTGGAAGCCCAAGATACCTTTGATTGGTTCTCTTCAGCGGTTTAGGTATATGCTCTAACGGTACAATTTTTATACAACCGATTTGAAATTTGTTGTCATCCAACTGGCATTATTTTCTATGTAATAGAATACAGAGTAGGCAATTTCTGTGCCCACAAGGAAAATTAAGAAAAGAATTCCATTGGCATCTACGATGGAGAGACTTTAACAGTAATTATTCCAATCGTCCGGTAAACTTTTCCGACTTGGCAATCATGGAAGATGGAAGTCTTGTTTGGAAGAAAGAAGATGCTGAGCGACATGTATTTTGGAGGAAAGATTATTGTATTTGGAGGTATTCTTAAAACAACAAGCACATATACAAAAATATTTCTTTCAAAACATAATTTTTGTAATTCTTCAAAAGACGTGGGAAAAATTGGACAAGCTTCAAAGTGTGCACATCAAAAGAATCTGATATCAATGTTAGAAAATGCTGCCCACCGCCATTTATTATTGACGCTGGCTCAAAAAAATGCATCTATTCCGATCCAAAGTGGCTTCAAATTTTTTACAAAGGTATTACAGAAAGAAAAGAGGAATTATTATTATTATTATTATTATTATTATTATTTATTCAAACCGAAATTATGAATTCATAGCGTTAGCTGTCCAAAATACATCCATTGTATACGGTTTTCCCAACTGTAAGAAAAAATACGTGATAAATTCCAGCCCGAAGAACAAGTAAAAATAAAACGAGCAAAAAAAGAAATGTTTTGTAAAAAATGTCTAAATAAATCTCACTTTCTCGTTTACCTTCCATTTCAGCTTCACATTACTTTTGAACGGATCGTTAGTGTTAATTGATGGTTCTAAAAGAACTTTTATCGGGCAAGGTAGTCAAATTTTACAATTTGTCATCTTTCAAGATTATAAATTGTACAATTCACTTAATTTAGGTCGTTCATGATTTTTATTTAATGGTTTTGTCCAGGTGAGTTTTGCATCGACGGAATTTATTATGGAGAGACCACGGGCGACACGAGGGCCAGAGAAGAGACGGGTACACAATGGAATCAAGTGGTAATCGCTTGTAAACCTACTACATACAAATGGGATATTGACGTAAGTTCAAATTTGTAATTAATAATTATGATTTTAGCAAACTGGTTAAGTTGCAGACACTTTGTTTCACAGAAATGGAGAATTCCACTGTATTCCACACTTAACTGCATCTCTGCACTTTTCTTGCTGTTCACTGACACTGTGTATATACTGCTTTGGAGACATCAGAATATTCATGGGTGGCTTCAATTTTCTTACGCAACGTCACTTCTATTCACTTTCAACTGTTTTGTGGTAGTTCAGAGGTGGTCTGAACAATTGTTTGCTGCGTCCGGTTCGTTATGCAAAATCATGGGTAAATTAATGAATTACTTATTTTCAATTACTTTACTACAAAGAAATTAAGTTATTTCAGAATGAAATTGAATTTTAACAGGATGGATAACGCATTTGACGTATTTATCAGCTTTCTTTTGGTTGACATCAATGAACTTTGATTTGTGGTGGAGATTTTCAAGACCTCTCAAGAGCACGCGCAATCAACCACAAGAGAAAAAGTGGAAAAGATTTCTGGGATTTGCTGGATTCTCAATTGGCATACCGCTCTTAATTTCCAGCGTTGGAATCACATTGGATTATGTATACGAGTAAGGCGATAAGATATATTTTGATTATTGCTTTAATAATTGATCACATAAATCCTGACATCGATTAAATCAATTAAGTCCAAGCGAAATTAATTTATTACAAATTTGGTGCCAGTGGAATGCTGCTAGATCCTCCTTTCACCGTTCCGGGCTTTGGAAAAGAAAAATGCTACTTTGAAAGCAAACGGTCTCAAGTTCCCTATCTATATTTTCCGGCTGGCATTTTATTGCTAGTAGACCTTTCATTCTTCACAAGTACAGTTCGTCACCTAAGAAAGATGCATGCCCACACTGAGCTAGCCCGTACGCAAAGCACAGCGATGGAAGACAAGAAAGGGTAAAATACAAGGCTTAAATCAATCAAACTCAATTTGGAAATTTTTTAATCTACTGAAAATTAAATCTTTCAGATTGCGAATTATAGCCAAGCTATTTATTGTAATGGGAGTTTTGTGTATGAATCTACTTTTATATATATTGCTTGAAAATAAATGTTACTATTTACTAAGTATTATAATAAACTTATACACGAATTTCACAGGGGTTTTTGAGCTTGCGTCTTGGATTGCTCACATCCTACTTCCAGACAAAGAAATCATGCTGATCTGGATTTTTATACCGATTGACATTTTGAATTCGTTGCAAGGAGTAGCAATTTTTTTCATTTTCGTCTGTAAACCAAAAGTATGGAATCAGTTAATGGCCATATTCAAGAAACGCGAAACAGCAAAAGCTTGGTATGTTGTACATACATTCTGTATTCTCTAATCAAATTTAATTGAATATAATTGAATTTTGCTTTTTGCTTTTACGACAAGTTCAAAATGTAAACTTTTGGTGGTATGGTTTTGACGTTTTGATATAATTACATTTGTATATATAATTCTTTTTTACAGCGCGCTGAATAACATGGAGCTTTTCTAACGAGGTTTGACAATTTATTTCCATCTCGTTTGTGCAAAAGTTACTTCACATCTCTTTCCTGCTGCTACAATTTGCTATTGAAATTCTAATCGAGGCTTTAATAAACATTTTCAACGCTAAAACAATTTATATTTTCAATTAAATATGAGAACATTTTTCAGGGTAATTAAATTAATACAAATAATAGACGTACAACGTCTCCACAAAGACTGCAGCTACCCAGAACCTGTTTTGATATTCTTTAAAATTCTCATTCTTTGTAATTTAATAAGAATAACTTCAGAATATGCGAGACAAAAATTGATATTATTTGGTTGATAAATTCTTAAAAACCAAAATTGGTTTATTATTTTATTGATCGTCGTAGGTCTTGAAGGCATTTACGGTTATAGAACCTTTCGAATAATTAATATATCGAAACAATCAAAAGAAATCGAAATTACTTCATATAAAACAGCGAATTTATCTGTATTCCAATTTGCCTCTTCATAAATATCAAATCTGTACAAAATTTTAATGCAATACGTGGATGGTTTTACTTTACTATTTGGCAATTAGTAATTGCATGTATTAAGAAAGGTGATGGAAGATGGGATTATTCCATTCGATATATATTTTCGGTATCAAATGGATAATCTTTTCGAAAACAATTATCAGCTTTTATTGTAATTTACCAACCACGCTGATTATACAATATATACATATTACAAAACCAACTACAAGCTAAAAGTATTAGTAAGAACTCGTTAGTGGTATAAATAAACGATACAATAGTGAATAACTGAAACTCTTACTTATCTATTTACTGACCAAAACTGATTTTTGTAGGACCATCCTAGACACAATATGGCAACTTTTTTATAATGACTTTTCGTTACCCTTTATTGTGATATACATAATATTTTACTATTACACATGTATTAGAAATAATTAACTAGAAAATTTAACAACTCTAAACGTACCGAATACCGATATTAGAAGTCTAAAATTATCAAACGGAAAAATTGAACTTTACTGCAAATTTTTACACAAAAGTAGTTTTACAGTAAAACTTTTACTTAAAAAATATATCTAGTTTTAGATTTACGCAGGAAATAAAAATGAGAAATTGAGCACATAATATAAAACATTGCACATAATTGAGCTTTTTAAAGGACAAAAAGTAAGAGTTGGTTAGCGTATATACAAAGAAAATATGCTATTAGGATTATAGTACCCTCGGTCAATAATTGCTCGATGCATTTTATGAATGTCCACTCGACCTAACCATCAATCGAATTTTTTAAGTCTGTACACGAAAAAAATAGTGTTCCTTTTCCCGAAGATCAAAGAGTGGGTGTTCCTGGTGGACTCACTGCACAAACGAAAAGTATTGTTTGATTTTCTGAGTGCTTGTACGGCCCGGGCGATTCTCCGTAATTCCGTACTGAATCAATGCAAAAGTCATACGTGCTAAAGACAGATTCAATTAGCTGTCCAGATGCATTTCGAATGCTGGGATGTCTGAAATAATCAATTTCATAGAATCACAAGTTTAATTCTTAAATATTAAATATTATGTTTGATAAAGCTTTTCATTATGCATGCATTATATATATCTAATTACTTGTATATGATTTTCCCGTCTTGTCTCAATCTAAATCTTTCGTAAATAAAGACAAAAATTGCAAAAATCAAATTGCAATTTATTAAAAACACTCTACTGTATTTAATATGTATATAGATTGTACACTTACTCTAAATTGATTTGGGCCAATGGACTCATCAGTGAAATCACGTCTTTGCTGAATGGAAATACTAGTGTAACGTTTTTATAACAGTTATACTGGAACTTTGGGGGGTATTTTTGGATAATGTGTAAAGTCTTATTTTTCAATTCGTCATCTGATAACTGCTCCGCCATATTTTTATAAATCGCCGGCAGATATGGAGTGTCCCCCTCTTTCAAAGATAAGCACCCACGTTTCGTCCCATTCTTCCCTAAGCTATAAAGGATTTGGCAAGATATTTGAGTCAGTTGACATTAAGTTTAAATTAGGTTTGACTCTAAATATTTTGATTTTATTGGTTATTTTGTAAACCTTCAGCTATTCAAATGATACTTGCTTTTTAGATAATTGCTTATGTACATATATAAATCGAAATACTTAAATTAAATATTAACTTTCTTAAACTGATTGCAATTACCTGTAAATTTCATTAGGCTTGCAGCACTTCGGAAGGCAGATTGTAGATGAAGCCGAAGTCTCTGTCGGTGGGCATTGTGTTTTGCAAACAAGGACCTCAACTATATTTCCGAAAAAGCTAAAACGTATATGACATAGAAAGCAATTTAAGTTTAGAAACTTTAATTCATTATATAGATATATGTGTGAACGAATATCGAGTTATTAAATGCAGCTAAAGATAATTACCCGTTTACGCAGAACTCTCCTTTTCCGTAATAATCATTGCCCATTTTTAAGTTTCCTTCCGGCATAAGTACAGGTTCTTCAGGAGATAGCAAGTTTCCAAGATTATGTACAAATGTTTTCTTCCATTTGTTACATCTAAGAGGTTGTACTCCCAACCTTTTGAGTAATAATTTTTATATGGAATTAGTTTTCATGTTTTACTTGTGTTTTGGGAAAACTATAAGGAAAACCAAGTGCGTTGTTTCAAATATGTAAATACAAAAATTCATATGCCTAATTTCTGAAGAGTTAAGGGAACAAGGGAAGGGAAATGGAGTACCTACTAGAATGGTATCATATCATTTGCCATGTGCACTTATTACCTGAATTTCGTAATTTTGTTTGTGAAAATGAAGTTGGAAGATGCAATCCATTCTGTAGACGTAGCATTTTGGAAGGTAATTGTCCCGCTATCCTTAGGATATGAATTACAATGGTTATAATTTTCATCTTCATCCTCGTCTCCAGAGTCTATAGTCAAGGGACAGCTATTGGTAAAAATACAACCAAAATAATAATAAACTTGGGTAGGTACATAAATATTATTGTCTATTAAATTACATTTTGCAGTATAGTGTTACCAAGTAGGAAGAAATGGCGAAGGATAAATAACTGTTGAAGAGGGGCGAGATGAAACACTGGACGGGGTAGTGGTGCTTCTTGGAATTGCGGAAGTTGTGGTACTTTTTTCAGTTGTGGAAGTCGTAGTAGTTGGAGTTGTGGAAGTTGTTGTTGGCTTTGGAGTTGTGGAAGTGGTTGTAGTTGGAGTTGTGGAAGTCGTTGTAGGTTTTGGAGTTGTTGTGGAAGTCGTTATAGTTGTTGGAGTGGTGGAAGTCGTTGTAGTTGTTGTGGAAGTCGTTGTAGTTGGAGTTGTGGAAGTCGTTGTAGTTGTTGTTGTGGAAGTCGTTGTAGTTGTTGGAGTTGTGGTGGAAGTCGTTGTAGTTGGAGTTGTGGAAGTCGTTGTAGTTGTTGGAGTTGTTGTGGAAGTCGTTGTAGTTGGAGTTGTGGAAGTCGTTGTAGTTGTTGGAGTTGTTGTGGAAGTCGTTGTAGTTGTTGGAGTTGTTGTGGAAGTCGTTGGAGTTGTTGTGGAAGTCGCTGTAGTTGGACTTGTGGAAGTCGTAGTGATTTCCGGAGTAATCAATGTGAATGGTATAGTGGCCGTATTGGTAATTAAGCCGGCTTGGAATCTTTCAATTTCTATATTTTTAAGTAAAACATAAAAATGGGTCTGAAAAACTCAAATTATACATTGCACAGACGTGTGTTACTAAATTAGCTGACCTTCAGAGGTTCCCAAACATAAGAATAACACTGTTTGGTCTTCTGAATTTCTGAACGGTCCAGATTCTCCGTAATTTTTTACCCCATCCATACAGTACAAGCTGGTTTTCATATTTTTTGAAATTGCAACGTTCCGCTCAGGATTTTCATTTACCAACCATCCATCCCGTCGCATCTTAAACCTTTTAAACGCGAATCATTCAGCCTTATTAGCTTAAAATAGTTTTTAAAAATTTCGATTAATCGGAGAAAGCTAAAATGAAATCAAAATAATTTTGTGGCCCCGCTCTCCAAAACCTTACCTTAAAGGCTTGAAAGAGTATCGTAGAACAGAAGACAAGTAACTTGCCACTTTCTCACCCGCTGGAATGACTGTCGTCGCTTTTCTGCCAGTGGACGATAAAATTGAACGCAATTGGAATTTAAGTACATTTGTCAAATCGAACAACCACAAAGCTACTTATTTGTCTTAATGCTCCATGAACAACTTTTAAAATACCTTGGACATAAGTGTTTGAATGCCGTAGGACTCACGTGTTTTACATGAGTAGATGTAAGGTTCTCAGATGCTAATTTGTTGCCATTTTCATCGTACACTGTGGGAGTCCAAATTGACTCATTACGACTGGTGTCGACTTCTACACATCCACCCTTTTGCCCCATCATGCCCAACGAATAAATCGATCCATATGGACAGCACTTTTGAGCTTTTGTATTTGATTAAGGTTTTAAATATAAAACAAAAATTATTATTTGATAAGCAACTAAATCGGGCAGTGAAATAATTGAAAAAATAATTATTTTTTACTGCATAAGGTTTTCTCGCAATTAATTTTGCATGTCTGCACTTCCACATCCTGGCTGTCTTCACTGGAATAACATCAATTTGCCAATTTTGATAATTTGATTTTCAAAACCAAGCCATACTATTAGCTTTTAATAACTATTGTACCTAACAGAGTTGATGCAATACTCATGTGGGTGATAATATTCATTTTTATATCGAAGCATTCCATCGGGCAAGATGTGATCTATAAAAATTTAAAATTGTTGATTTAAATTCTTTCATGTTAACCAATTATTAATATAAAATTACGATAGCGGGTTAAGATTACACGTACCGGCACTAATACCCAGCGTTCCAATCTGTTTTCCATCTGTGCACGTTGGCAAAAGTGTCTGTAACCTTATTTTTATCGTATTGAATCGAATATAAATTCAAAATTAGCATGACTTTGGTATGTGCACTTTTAGCCTATGATTCTTCTCAATAGTTGAATGCATTTGCAATAGTGTTACAAAAAAAGTATTAGTTTAATATTCATTTCAGGTGAGTGAACAATTGTTGTACTCGAAGACATTTTGGAAATTGATTTTCATTGTCATAAATAATAGTAATATACAAATAATACGACTATAATTAGTGTATTAAATAGTAATATGTATTAATGTGAAGTGAACTTATTTGATACTATAATTCTACAAGGTGGAAATGATGAATTAGTGTAAGCTCGTAGCTTCGGATTTTACTAAAATAGATATTTGGTAGGGAAAGATTATCAATGAATATACACGATTTGCAATGTTCGACTTCCTGAAAAAAAATACATTCTTTCATTCACTATGATGATGTGTGTAATCTATGCATTATTGATGTTTATGAATCATAGAATAAAAATGATTATAATTATGACTAGGATTATGTTATGAATAAATTAAATAAGGTAGATCATAAAATAAACTAACAATCAGTGAGCAATTTCTAAGATGTTCTGTTGGAGAAAATGAACCAAAATAGTTTTCCACAAGAACATATTACAAGCAGACAAAGAGCGTTGTAGCGTACTTCGTCAGTTTGTTACGCAAGTGAGAGGGTTTGTTGTATAAGTGCTAACTGGGTGTGAATTTATTATTGCTGTTAAATAATTGCAATTGCATACGTCATAAGACTTGTTCTGAATGCATACAGCATAGCTAAACATTTGGAGTGTCTGCTCAAGACCTCATGCCATGCACCTTTGATATTTTAATTCGATATGCGCCATATATATGTTAATCTGTAAATTAAAACATTTTGCGCATTTTTAATGTTGTCGAGAAAGGAAGTTCCTGATTCGAAATCAATAAACAAATTTGTCATTTATGAATTCTCTTTGCGAATGAGGTTGAAAAATTCTAGTCTACATGAATCATTTTACGGATAACAAGTACCTTTTAAATATGTATGGAGTTGGTTATTTTTATTCTCATTCGGAACCTATGTATGTATATTCTAAATTAGAACGAGTGAATAGAAATTCATCAATCATTCGCAGGGATTGGCTTCCCTTAATTTTAAATGCAATGACAGTTACTTAATGTAATCAAGCGTATCAGTGGGAAGCTAAATAATATGTAAAGTAGGACTTAATCAGGTCGATAATCTTAAAAATTATTAGGGTGAGATCAAATTGGAGTATTGTTATCGTGTTTCAAAAACAGCCACTTTTCCTATTCTGATCCGTCTAAACTCTTCCGTTGGACTTGCATAGTTTATTAAAATATTATTAATGATTATGATGATTAATAATAGTAGCACAATTCCGTTCTGTTTTGCTTGAAATGTAATACAAGTTTCTTACAAAAATTTGGTATCTTGTCCATCCCTCATTAAATGACTTGGTGCGGTCCAGATATCAAAATTTTGGGTGTCATCACTGTTATAATCCACGTTGCAGTTTCCTTTTAAGCTGTTTGCAACAACGTGCATATTTTTACAGCATTTCGCTAGTTTGGGGTAATTCAAAGGAGCCGTGGTGGTAGTGAGTGAGCTTGCTTCTGTGACATGATGATCGGTGGCGAAATTAGAATATTCCAGGCTCGATATTCTATTCGAAATATAATCTTTTGCTTCTGCTGTGGTTAGCACATTAACGGCTTCAAGTATCTTGGTAATATTCGGAATAATACTGATATTTTTTACTATTAACGAGCTCGCACTTTCCGAAAGTTTATTATCGGAGATTACATAGTTCTTTGTATTTTCACCTCCGGGGGCACCATTTTCCATTAAATTAATAACTAATATCACTGCTGCTGGTATTAAACTCACAGCCAACGCGGCGCCGGTATTGATTGGCATTTTAACAATAGAGCGACGGAGAATACAATTCTAGCACAACAATATTACGTCACATAATGAAACTTAAGTCATGTTTTGAATTTGGAACTGTTGTGTCACCAAACACTTCATTCATAACTTCTTGAATTTGAACATTATTTATTTTACTGATTTGCTTTTTATTAAAATTAGTAATAGTAATAGACACAGGGTTGACCACCTGCAAAATGTTTGCTGAAGTTTAATGCATTCACGCATTTGCTTTGCACTTTCTCTAGGACCAGACGCTGCGCTGAGCAAGTTGTGATTCCTATGAATCCTACGCCAAGACTAGCAAACGCGTCACAACGACGCTTCATTCATAATTTTTACTACCACTGAATAATATACTCTTTTTGTAATTTCTTCCTTTCCTCTTGCCTTATCACATTAGAGCACGCAAATAACGCTAAATATTTTTGTCAACCATTTGCCAATGTATATAGTTTTGTCAGTAGTAAGCATGCATATACAGCATTCTGATTGTCTCTCTTTTTTGACATTTTACAAATTAGTAAAGGGCCTCCCAAATCAAAGACACTATGTATACAATTTAGCATGGCGCACATTTCCGCTAAACACAAAGTGCCAATGAAAAGAAGTCAACTGTCATCCTCCATTCCTCCTATGTACATTCTTGTATATAACTAAGACATAAGAAACTGAAATGAGGATGAAAAATTGAGAAAAAATATAAATATTCCATTTACTTTAGATCGTTTAACCACTTAA
>VYYJ01005257.1:0-11473 GCA_021029165.1 Cyphoderus albinus
GCAACAACTTTTGTTTCATGGGTGGCCGGTGCGGTGCATTCTGGATCTGTAATCTGGCTGGATGGAATCGACGGTCGATTATCGACCTAATTAAATGTAAGATGCTCCTGATTGAGTTAGGCTAGCTAGACATTTGACCATTTTGACCCCTATGCAATTCGCAGTTCGCATAATTCAATTCACCTTACAACACAACACTATAATATTATGTACACTGTAGATTTACTTTTTTGTCATTCATTTTACATGCAATATTTACAGCGTTATGCTATTTAACTTAAAGTTACAACTTTACTTTATGCTATATGCTATTAATTGTTATTCTAGTTGTGTCCAATTAATTCTGCCGGGAAGAAAATGGAAACTCTTATACATACAAGTGATGTTCGACACATGATAATGAATAAATATAATTTGTTTTAAAACAAAAAAGAGAAAGAAAGTGGGCAAAAATATGCAGCTTCATTATGCATTATCATATTATTAGCTAATTATATAGAGTTGATTTTTATGCCTCATATCATATTTATTTAGTATAACAGCACGCTCTAATGTGGTCTTATGCTGGTAAATGCAACATGCTAAAGTTACAAGATTATAACTTAATATGTATATGTATTAATGGATTAGACTAAATTGCATGCATGTATATATGTATGTATACATTCATCCATGACTAAATTGAAAGAAAAATATTTATATTTAAAATATAAAAAATCGATTAAAAAAATAGCAAGGTCTTCCATTTTCCCATGTTACATAATTCCCCTAAGAATTGTCCATCATGTACGAAAAAAGAATTTGCATGAGATGACAGCACAGCTTAGAAAGCAGCTTCATCGTTCCTGAAAATTAGGATTTTTTATCACAAACAAATTCTCTTTCGAATGTTAATTACTCGGAAAGATTTGGAATTTCACAGTCGCGCATGTTTATAGTATGAAATAACAAGAAGAAGAAAAAACTCGGGTTATTCAAAGAATTCTTCAGACACATGAGCATGAGCAATTATTGTCTAAATATGACTCTTATTTGTCCTATTTTAATGAACTTTCCCATATCATAGTCATGATATTGGCTTCAATTAAATAAAATAACTTTCTCCTACTACACAGGTGTGAATGGAGCCAATTTAATCCGTATTTCTTTCGCACACAAATGAACGTGCTTCATTGCCAAACAAGTTGTTGTATTAAGTGCCTGTCATACTTGTGACATGAAACATAAAAATTATTTAATTAAAGCAATAAAGTCAGTAATGTTTATATACGATCTTTATTTCTCGCCATGTCCTTTCCCCGGAGCTAACTGTCGTGTCATTGATTAGTGTTATACAAGTAATAAATCTCAAAGCGAAATGACTTTTAGATTTATGGGCATGACATGAACCATTTTATGACATGTCAATGGAAGACCTATAAAATGAAACAACCAGAGAAATAATTTGTCACCATTGACAGGACGACATGCTTTCCGGGTTTCTTCTCTTCAATTCAATATGCATGTTATTCATCCGATTGGGTCTTTCATGCTTACATAGTGACATTGCTAGAGTCTAGATGACATAGAGTGTAAGTGGACGCTGCCTGCAATAGATCGTTTCATTTAGGCAACGAATGTGAAAATGTAATCCATTAAGGCAATCTGCCAAACATAATTGTTCCGAATTCCAAATGTTGTAAATATTTGCACAAAACTATATGTATATAATATATTTATATTATATAATATCATGTACGCGCATCTTTGTGAAAAACCATGTTTAATGGAAAGAAAGAGCAGCTCGGTTATACCCGCGAAAACTCCGACTTTTAATTAATTATTTAACATGTCCATGGCGTAGCAAAACCATCAGGCTCAATTGTCATTATATAAAACATCCATGTGCGTACATTATTTCTACTTTACTTTGCTGAGTGTGGCGTTTGGAAAATGAGCATAAATATTAGACAAAAGTGAAAGCAGTTACAAAAATTATCATTTGCTACATATATGTACTGTACGACGCAGCTGAAACGGAAATACTCATGCAACAATAGTCACAGGTACTTGAGTTTGAAGTATATGTGACCAAACGAAATCCAATTCTTTCAGTTAGTCCTGTGGCAGCTACAAGTAAATTCATAAAATAATTATTAAATACATAGAACATAAGTTTCTCAACAATAGCCTGCACTTTCAAGCTAATGGAAATAAATATAAAACTCCAATCATCAAGTCACTCGACGCTTTATTTCGTTGTCAGTATTTTGGAAATGTTGGGAAGTTGGGAACTTTCAGTTTCGTATTAAAATGAATGTCAGTTTGACAAGTTGAAGTCTTCAACTTAAAGAGGCTACCGGTACAAAAGTAATCTAGTTTTAGTTCTTAACAATTGTTATTGTCTCGAATCGAGACTCTCAATGTCTTATGCAACTGAAACGTTCGATTTTTGCCAGCCTATTTGATAGCAAGGGGATGCGATATTATTTACATTCCTCCAGTCTTGTAATTTACAAAATAATATCTTTCTTCCTATCAGACTTACCATTTTTGTATTTTTGACATGCCAAACTAATGTTATAAATAGTACAAGTACATGCCCACAAAGCAGATAAAAAGGCTTTGGTGAAAGCGCCGTTGGATCATTTACAAGCGCTCGAGCTGGACTACTGAAGCATATTATTGTTACTCCTTGTATATTTATTACAGGAAGACTTTTTTGTTACTTTTTCCTCGCCACCACCGTCAAAAATGCAACAAACTGTTCATCCAGGGCACTCATTTATAAACCGATGTAGGAACTTGTCTATACGTATTTCCTCCTTTATTTACACTTTGTGATAATCATTTATGTTTGGAAATATACCTTTATGATGTGTCGGTTGGCAGCGCATGGAAATGGAAAGTAGAAGCGAAAAAAGTTCTACAGATGCGCTCTTGACATGAAGCATGTTACATCAATAAAGCAATGTTTACCCCTCCTTTCCCATCACTTTTTAGTGAGCGTTAGGTCCCCCCGCGTATCCAAACATGCTTTGTCTGAATCATCGTTCAAGTAACAGTCGCAGTTTGTTTCAGGATTTGGTAGTAATTTGGGTGTAAAGTGACATATGTACTAACAGATAATTAATGTTCAATGAAAACAACAAATGTGGATTTGAGAAAAGCCATACGTTAAACAAACAGTGATTTTTTAATTGAAAATCCCGTGCTTCTTCTTGTGGAAGGTTTCTAAATATTTTGTTATAAAAGTGGCCTCGGTGAGTGAAATTGTGGTGTGTTGAGCGTCTTGTGAGTGAGGAAATCCAGTGGAACGGGTGGACCAGGAAAATAGTTCATAAGAAAGTTTTACTAATTAATATAAAGAGGTAATGACAGTCACATTTCGATTATTGAGAAAATGCAAGTGTGTCGGTCGGTATTAATTGAAAAGACAATTATATACATTACTGGTTTATTCAAACAAAGAGAAAAGTAATTATAAAGGAATACTGAAAATCAGGCAGTTTTTGTGACAAACTTACCTAATTTAAAAACTCGCTGGTTCGCTAACACAATGTGTGTATACATATAATTTCATATAAAATAGACTGAATCAAAAAGGGTTTTTATTTTCGTTAGATCATGCCTACATCCAGCTAATTTCATTCCAGCAGTATATAGTTCACTAGAACAAAAACACGGACAAGAATCTGTTATGCTAAACACGGAAGCGTACTAAAACTGCTACTGCTATAACATAACCTGGAATCATCATCACTTCATTCATTTGATCAACTAATCCAGCTTTTATTTATTCGAAAAAGATAGCGCTACGAGACATGCAACAATTGAACAAGTGTGATATGAAGGGCAAAATGCATAGTTGATTATAGTAATGTTATGTGCTAGTACTCCCCTAATCCAATAAAAAAATAAATAAATGAAGTCTGCTTCTCCCGTTGATCTGTTTTCATAGTCCATCAACCGTAAACCTCATTTCTTCATGAACAGACGAGTCATGGCTCCTTTTATGAGTTGTAATTCCAGCACCAGTTGAAACACACGCAAAAACTGGAACGAATGTGGAAGTAAAAGTGATACTTTATAAACTAACGACATACAGGACAGGTTCTAATAAAAGGTGCCTCGGAACTCGGAAAATGTAGGGTGAATCCTGTAATGCATTTGATGATTTATCATGAATCATGATTTTAGCAAATTCATTTTAACCCATGACGAATATGTAGATGAATTATTGAATGCATAGATTGCTTTCCTACAAAAATGCAACTTTTTAAATGTGGCTCTTGTATATTTTGAATGTGTCTTTGTTAGTGTGAGATCCATTCTGATTACACTAGTTCTAATCTATAATTTGTGTAAATGTGTGTGAAATCTGTAAGGCTGCGTAAACTCAAACTGTCATACAAAAGTGGCTACCTCACACAATTCGAAACATCATGATCACACAAGTAAATTGTACTTTACAACAAAATAGCTATAGTCTCAAATTATCATAATGTGATCGTTCTAAAATGAAAACGAAGTCATACTATGAGATAATGTAACTTTATAGTGTTTGCCACTGTTCTCCACAAAGATAAAATGCATATCTACCTAAATGAACACTGTGGACCCCCCAGTTTGAAGTCAAGTTAAAATATGTGGTAAATGAATTGAATGCTAAAAATGATGACACAATACAGAGTGGAAAATCTTGTCACAAATCACAATGGTTTTGATGTAAAATGTATAAAATAGGTTGTTTGTTAAATAACACCTTCAGTTTACTTTAAAAATAAGTGAATGTGGTGTTTCTGTGTTTAATTAGGTAGAAGCTAAAAGTTTAATTATGAAAAAATAATATGTCATCTCATAAAGTGATTTTTAAAATGTCAATTTTGTGAAAAATACTAATTACAAATTACTGCCCATTTAGCAGAACTCTGCAAGTATGTAATTAACATAAGTGTTATCAAAAAGTTTAATTATTATCACGAAATATTTAGAAGACAAAACAACATCTTACTTCATTATGAAATACTAGTATGTATAGGTAGATTAAATCAAGAACTTTATCAGGCAAAGATATTAATCAGCAGAACTCTGTGCATTCAAGTTTTTGTTGTTGAAAACGAGTTAGTGAGTGATAAATCAGGATTGAAATTAGAAATTAGTTCAATTCGTTTATATTATATCATCAATGATATAATAATAATCAATCACTGACATATTGTGATTTATTTAATCACGGCATTGCAAGCGGGGCAAATATTTCAAGAATTGATTAAATCAGAACACAAGCGCCAAAATATTGATGGGAGGCATGACAAGGGGTGTTACGAATTCATGCATTATTTGAGAAACATTGTGAATTGTTTTTATTACCTGCTAAATGCTTTTAATATGGGCAGTGATACTGACATGTAATAAATCTTAAGGCGTTGTGAAAGTAAAAGAAATGTCAAACTAAGTCAAAGTAAGTTCCTTCAAAAATAAACTGGCAAACGGTAAATATAAAATGGTACTGACTGACACAATATGTGTCAATGTCAATATTTCCAATTCGTAGATAATTTAATCGTGGAAATTAATGGTCCTTACCATGTTAAAATGACAAGTTCATGAAAAATAAAAAGTAGAGATTCTGCGATACGTTTTAAGCTTTAACAAATACAAAACTCAACAAACTGATCTGTAACGATAAAATGTACAACCAAATCAGAATTTGAAAATGCCAATATGAAATAGCATAAAAATGATTGATTATCTACGCCCACCTTATATGTAAAGTGACCCGATTTGCCTGAAGTAGGACGAAGAAAGTTACCCACAAAATTTACAAGGCAATTTTACTTCCTTCATTCAGATAAGATCATTAGCAATTATCAGTATATACGGTAGCCAATTTTATTGATGACGCAGCAAATGGAATAAGACAATGCTTGGTAGATTGAAGACTACCGGATATTATTTTGATTCTTGGCATCTAACTATGGTACATTGATGACGTCTCAAATTTCGTGACAAAAAACAACTAAAAACCCATTGGGTGTCACTTTTACACGACGAATGCGAAAAGTGCTAATAAACAGGTACCATAATACTATCGCATCACCATGCATAAAAGATAAAATATAACCACGTTTTGGGATGTTGACAATGGTCGCTATAAGTGCTGTATTGTAAATTGTAATGTCTTTACAGCCTTGCCTGAGTCCTTGAAGAAATTCCTTGGCAAAATATTCGTCATCTTACCGTCGCGTCGCGTCATTTTGCTTGCATCATCATCATGACCAAATCATTTATCCATCAAATTAAATTTTATTTTTGGGTATAGAGTAATTTTAGTATTTTCACATTGTGTGGTTTGAGTCGAACAAGAGTTTGCCAACATTTCTTCATTTATTTCACTAATATGAATGTGAGTTTAAATATTATTGGGAATTATAGCTTCTTCATGCAATAAGTTTTAAAACTAAATGCTAGACACCATACCCATCTGCAATCATGTAAGCTTTGGTAAAAAATCACAAGTTTTGATCAGTAAAGATCTAATCTGACCAAACCAAATTTATGATGAGCAATGATCATTATTGATGATCATGTTAACGTGAATAAGTGGACACAGCGTGAAATATGTAACAATCTCTTCTCTTGTACTCGTATGATATTTGCAGCCCAAAATATAGTTTCAAAATGATTTGTGAATCAAGAGAAGTAGTACAATCATATATAAACACATCAGTTTTTGTTCTGGGTATTGTTCGTGAGGTAAATAGTATTTCACCAAGAATTTAAATCGGTAGATTTATTGTAGAAACAATGAAATCATTTATGTCAGTTAGTACATTCAACAAGGTGCGTTACAAGTTACAATTACAACTAAAAAGACTCCTTCCTAAGATCTTGTTAATGCTCGGAAAGGTAGGTCACGTAATTTTAATGTTGTTTTATTAGCAAACTTTCATTTGTATGTTGGACANGTAATTTTAATGTTGTTTTATTAGCAAACTTTCATTTGTATGTTGGACAGTCGTCTCAAAACCAGACATGTTTGATGGTACCTAATTTTGCTTAAGTTTAAAATTGAGATATTTCTCTATGTTTTCCTTTATTTTTTGAATGATTGCAGTCGATAATTTAATTTTCATCCTGCTATATTTACCAATTTAGAAGGTAAAAGGTAATTGAAAGAAATAATCCTGCCATCATTTTCTTAATTAATTTATCACGCTTAAGTTTGTGAATGACTACGCCGAATAATTATGCCAAAAATGTATCATGATTCATGAATTCATGACTTGACGGTTATCTAACGACATTTGGGTTTGCGTTGTAGTTGTCTCCTTGTCTCGTTGTGCTAATTATTATCAGCCTAAATAAATCTGAACACGTCTTAAGAAGAATTAATTAAGACGCATGCATGGCATTTCTAAAAGACCTAAACACTGCTTTCATTTGCATGTGTTATATTTTAAGAACGAGGGAGTGAATAAAAGAGGTGATTATTAATTTCGTTTCGCAACAAATTCTCTTTTATCCTTCGAACAATTCAATTTTCCAAGGAGTCTTTTAGCAAGTTAAAGCGTTAAATCCCGATATTTTTTATTATGCACGGTAATCTTCAATATTCGTATCTGAAAGCTTTAGTTAAAAATAGCAAACTCTTAAAATCTTATTTCAAAGTCCTATTTTCAAAGCAACAATTTCATTTCATTGACAAAGACTTATTTTATGAAACGTCCAACTACAAAATCGTTCCTTCATTCTTGCCTAAGCTTGAGAAGCTTTTAAAGAAAAATAATTTTTTGAACAGTATTTCAGTGTTTGACTTCATTCGCTGAATAACCATGCATTTTTCAGTTAATACCACATCTTGAATTGATTTTAAAGCGCTAAACTTGCGACTATAATTATAGGCGTATTCTATGTAATGTACTTACTTTGCATCAACCATATCTAACAAATGTTCATATGTGCAAATGTGATGTTAGTGAAGCATTTTTGCCATTTTTAAATGCACCGTAACGTAGTCTGATGTGGGTTGTTGCAGCAATTTAAACAACGCAAGGTGTCTTGTGCGATATTCTGCAGACTACTAAGGAGCATGCAGTTCTGATATCAAGAATCAGTCTACACAGTTGCAATTCATTCCTACCTCAAATACAATAGTTATTGTAACTTTTTTACTCTGTGCGGATTACGCCATAAAAAAGATAAATAATATTACGTTACTATACGATAGGAGCAACAAAAAGTATAAAGGAATAATCCTATATTGTGTGAAACTCACAAACGTCCCCATAATACCTACCTTGAAATACTGTGTCGTGTACTTATACTTAAACTATCTCATATTTAACTTAATGGTAAGCAATAACTAACAACAGCTTACAGTTTGCTTGTCAGAACACTTTAAGAATGTTGTGTGTGTTGAATTGAGTATGGGAATATCTTTCAGGAATCATACCTAGTCTGCAGTCTCTTTCTACAAGTGAATGTCCAATCTTTAAAAAATTCTTATGCTTGCCTAAAAGGTATGCATAGGTATTATGGATGCATTGCTCCTTTACAGCTTTCTTGGGATCATCTTTTTAATAACCATTGTTGTTTTCATATGATGAAAATCTCTAAAAAATACACGGCGAGGAGTTCATTTCAAGGAATAACAATGCTTTATGTACAAACAATAGTGGGGCATTATCGTTGTTGGTTCTTAATGCTATCTTATATTCACAGGCAGGGTAACATTGTTTTCAATTTAACTCACTTAAATAAAAGTTGGTAATGCATTAAATATTACAATGAAAGATAAATAAAACATACGAATATTGTTTCTTTGGGTTAACCTACAATCTCATAAAATGTTCAGCTGCATGTGCCTATTCTCACAGGAATTCATATTGATTGAATTGGTTAAGAAAAGAATGGGAACCTGTGGAAGAATTAAAAGTACTTTTTGAAACTTCTTAAAAACAACCATAAAATAAGTAAAGAGCGCAATTTAACATGGGGTATGTGGTACGTGGACCACAAGCCCTGCCAAAAATTTGAAATTACGCGTGTGAATTTTAAAAACGGATTAAATTAATTTGTCTATAAAACGTTTTTTAGTGCGATAAAACAAGAGAGGAGGAAAGTCAACAAGATGGAAGCTGCTACTAGGAATTATTTGGGGAAAAATATTCAGCCACTAAGGGAATTCAAGTATTTTATTTAACAGCCTCTACTATATTAAAGCTGGAAGTTCAGTTTTACCAATTTTTATTGTTACAATGTGCAAAATGAAGTGAACTGAAGGAGGCTACCTTGGAAAGAAGCTGAAGCTGGGACTGACAGAGAACATTTAATATTTGAACTGAAACGCCAACCTATTTACAACGTTTAAAGCGTTTTTGTGATAATGCTATTTATTCCGTTACATCATGTGAAGGAAAATTCATAGAAGCAAAAGGCTTCAATCCAGTATTAAACTGGCCGAAAATCAACAGAAAGAAGGATGAAGAATAAATGAATTTATAATGTGACTTTTTATATTCATCATTTCGTCAATTTCAACTCAACGGTTACGATTCTCAAGTAAAAAGGATATGTGGTAAAGAAACTTGAGAGACTATTGCTATTCAAATGGTGATCATTATTACAAGTAGCCTGAGTGAGTGAAGCAAAAGTGATTATCTCTTTCTTGGAATGTCCTTCCTGTTCCGCTCGTTCGACAATAAAAAATGAACTTCACTGGACGTGGGTACACCATGAACGTTATACAGTGAGTTGTATTACTTAGTGGTTGTTGTTGTTGGTCAAGTTGGTGGTGTCAGCGAGTATTCTTTATTATTTCACATCATCAATAATCATCACCAGCCTCTGGCTTTTTGCGATGCAGATGTGATGTGCTGTTGACTTTTAGTTTTTCCCCTACTCGCTCACATTTCATTTCATGTCTTCGCGTTTTCCTATTCTACATTCGACTTCTACTGCTATAGATTATAGATGCATCGATATTTTGTTTGTTGGCTAGAGCAGTAAGTGTGTAATCATTTCATCCGCCTTTGTGCTCCGCCCCTTGCATTTTGATCACTTCCTTCATCATTGTAACTTTTACAGTTCTCCCGGTGCAAAAATACAACCTGTACGTTACACTTTACTATACCATCATCGTGGACGCCGATAATAAACGTTTTTCATGCACGCAGAATTTCATATGCAACACTTGCATGAAATCATAATATCGGCAACGAATCATCATGAAAAGAGGGATGCTGCCGAAGCCGAAGAGAAGGGAACCGCAACTGCAGAATAAAAATGTTTTAGTTTTTGCGTGAGAAGACGTGATTGTTGATTATATAGATTTTTGGGCTCGTTATTATATAAAATGAACTAATCATGCATCTCTGACTGAGAAAAGAGCCCCTTTCGCATTTATTTGTATCATATCCTATCTAATGAACATCGGTTCCTGAATTGATGTTCATTCACTCAGGGTTGATGCTGATGGGAGGGATGGCTAACAGTGGAGTAAAAAATGAACAGTTCGCCAGAATCTGAGACTGAAACCTTTTACGTGTAGCATTTTATCAACATCAGTAATACCGACTTTTCAGCATCATTTGTTTTGCAAACGAAGTAGGGGAAAAACGTCTCAGGTACCAAGTAAGCAGCTAGTTGACTACCTGAGGGAGACATTGCATTCCATTATATATGATGGTTTAAAAAGTTCTATGTGTATTCTAAAGTAAATGATAAACTCTTGAGAAAAACGGTATATTACGTTGCAGTGTTTCGACAAATGCGTACAACCTTGTTTTTTGTGCTCAAAGTGATAGCTTAGCTTATGTAATACTAGCACCATCATCTTTCCTCACAATCACACTTGAACCTCTCGATTAGTTATAAAAATACGAGTCTCTTAGTCATAAACTTTTTTTTTTTCAGAAAACAGGCATTTGTCTATAAAAATCCTGTAACGTTACGTTACAAGTGTTGATTTCAGTGATTGTGCGCGGTTTACTGAGTACACTGAAACACGAGAAACGGTGTGATTGCTCAGGTTCAGAAAGAGAGACATCCAATTCTGCTATTTACATTTTATGGTATTTATAAAATAAAACTTGATTGGGTACGATTGAGAGAGTAGTATCACATCACATCACACAACGTTAAGTAATCCAATACTTGGTAAATGTAGTAGAGTTAGTGATTTTGGTGAAGGGCAAAAATTGTGTTTATCTTTGAGTAAATTAGGCAACTGAATTTACCTTAAAACAGAATTCATTTCAGTAGAAACGCTGTCCCCAATTACTAGATGAATCAATGTGAAGAAGCAACAAGTGAATCGTTTTGTTTGCTAGCATACAACACTAGCATATAATAACGCAACTTACACAGGACGACGCGTGTTCAAAAGAGAAAGAGCCCCGTTTTGCTGATATTCTTTTACTGCAATGCAAAGACATTGAATTAAAGTGAGTTTGTAAAGAATTATCTTTTTGCTCGTCGGGTGAATAAT